>RPOG01002240.1:0-101730 GCA_008086565.1 Thalassoma bifasciatum | reverse complement strand
GTAATTCATCTCCTTTTTGTGCCATTTATTACAGGACTGTGTCATTAATAATAGCAAAATGTATGAAGCTGATATGAACTGCTTTAACAGTAGAAAAATGACTGGAAACGTGCAGATACTTCTGTGCAATTAGCAGTTTATTAGGCAGTTGTGTATACAAATGATTTCAACACTGTCTATTCAAATTTACACTGGTCGATCTGCGTGGGTCCCTTTACACATCAAACAAAAATAGAACAATATTTCTTTAAAGCAGTTCACACAGAACTACTACTATTTCTCCGTAAGCTGTCAACAAAAGTCTCGGTTCACACATTCATCTCTCTTACAAAACCCATCATGACATCCATGAAAAGTTATGTAAACAGTACTTGCAACTGCCCTTCAAAACTGGAAATATCTGACAATATCTCTCCGTGACCAAAGTGTGTTTCTTTAGCATGATCACGTCCGTTCAGAGACTCCTCAGTCCAAATCTGCCTCTTCAGACAAAAGAAACAAGATGATCACAAATATTGTCACTCAGTTTTGATTTAATAGATCTCTAAAATGTAAAATTGTTTATACAAATGAGATAGTTGAGATTTTTTTTTAAAGCTGTTGAGAGCTCAACACTGGAAACTCTGACCTCAGTTACTGCAACCTCCCACTAAGAATAAATAGGATGTGTCTCATTTTACAATAAGAATATACAAAGCTCTTTGAAACCTGGCTTGTTTGAACATAGACTGTGGTGACTGATGACATAAGAACCCTTGTAAGTTTTTGTTTATTCCTATTTCTTTAGTTAAAAGGTGGAAACAGTCACTGAGGTTCACAATAGTTTGGCAACAGAATGATCAGATGTTTACTTTAAGCTTTGTGATGTTTTCTTATAATGCTGATGATTAAATAATGTTTAAGCTCCTCAAAAACATGAAAAAAAAAAAACTTGTGAACTTAACTGAAAAATTGCAAAAGGTCCCCAAAACTCCGACCAGAACTTAACTCCGACTTTACAGACATGAAAACAGATTGACAGTACTGATAACAATAAGGCAGCCAAACAACAGACACCACTTAAAACTTTAAGACTGGACAAGAAAATGGAGGGAGAGGCATCAAAGTTGTGATTAAAGACTTGAAGTCAGACTGTGAGCTTGCAAGACTCAGGTAATATATTTTTATATCAAATATAAACCACCCACATGTTCATAATTAAAATCTTGTGTGATGTTATTTGGTCTCATTCAGAAGTGTGAAAACAACTCCAAGCTCACGGGTCTGTTATTGTTTTTCATATATATGGTTGTAAACCTGTTCACCTTCAAGGGTTTGTGTCTCTCAACATAAATAAATCTATAAAATTGTAGAAGTTTCCTCCTGCCAATCGACACAGTCCGTGCACTGCATATAGTTGTTATTACTCTTTCCAAATTGGGGCCGTTGGGCCAGAACACTTGTGATGGATTGGCATTATAAATATTTAAAGAAAGCAAAAGGCATTTGTTTCAGGTTTCACACTCAAAGCCTAATTCTTAATCCAAACACAAAAAGAAAAAAAAGGTCAAAATCAACTCGTTTTTTTTAATATATGACACTGTAAATGATATTTTTCTAGATTTTGACTGAAAAAAAAAAAAAACTTAAATGGTAAAAGCAGGTTGTATCCATCCAGGAAGACAATCAAGTATCAGAAAAGTTGTGATTGAAGGAAATGAAAATGTGATATTGATTTAAAAACCAGACAGTAAAAACAGGAAAATATATACCATCCAGCAATAGATCTCAATGCAGTAAAGAAAACAAACTCCATTTCCAATAGAACCAACACTGCGTTCACTCAACGCACCGATAAATATATTCACGTCTTAATATATAAAAACGTAAGGGGAAGACAAATTCAAACAATATTTTACAACAAGGACAAAACCATGAAAATTTAGTCTCTAACAACTTAAGATTCACAATGAAATGAGAACCAAAACAGATTTGATGAAGCATTCTTTAGTCCCCGACACAAGACAGAAACAACATGGGTCATTGCACTTCTTCAGAGTCGAATGAATGTGACGGGCACGACAACCTCCTAGTGCAGCACTCAGATACATCTGCACCACTTCTCTGATCCTCACTAATAAGAATACAAGAGCAGCAGGAAATCTAAGATACTTGTGCAAAAGTGTTTCCTGCCTCCTGCACCGCTGACTGCCACCGAAACACATCATCAGCGCTGACGTGTGGCTTCTTCTTTTTTTTTTTTTTTTTTTATCTGCAGGCAGGAACTTGATCTTGTTCTCTGTACTGAAAGCAGAGATCACTGGCTACAGTGCAGGAAATTCAGTGTAATCACTTATGAGAATAGTATGTATAATTTGGACTGTTAAATTGATCAGAAAACTTTAAAAACCCCCTTTCGTAAATGTTGTTCCATCTTTGCGTTAAGAAGCTTGGTCGCTCACCCTTCCTAGTGACCTCCTTACATTCCCTGCTCAGCTCAGTAACATCTCTTCCACGTAGGGAACGCCGACCTGCATCAGTGCCATGGAACAATCACTTCATCCTCAGCAGGGATGAACTGAGCCATGAATCGGTTGCATGCTTATTGCTATAAAGACACTCGGAGAGGAAAAAAAGGCTAACGATTGTTTTGCAAGCTATCGTGCAAGTAGTTTAATAAGATTCGCACACATTTCGAAGAACTCGATGGTGTGGCTTCCTGGTCGAGGTACGGTGGCGTTGTCCGTTCCTCCCGTTGAATCGATGGATGAGGTCAGTGATGAAGCTAAGGAGCCCTCTGCAGCCTTGATAGGGTGAACGTTGCTGGATGCAGCGGGAGCGTCTGCACCGTCCACATCGTTCTTTATAGTGGTGCGGTAGTTGCCCACAGAGCCAGAGCGGAGAGGGGTCGCTGATCCGGATTTTGTCTCCAACATATCATCTGAAAGAGAAGAAATCAAAATCACGATGAGGAAACAGACTTACAAAGATTTCAAATCTCTAATGGCGCTTTTCCACTATACAATTCCAGCCCTACTCGGCTCAGCTCGGCTCTACTCTACTCGGCTCTACACGGTTTGGTTAGCTTTTCCACTAGCCCGACTACAGACTCACAGTGGGTGTGGATTTTATAACAGCTGCGCTAAAGTGCTGCGCAGAAGTACATGCATGTTCATCTATAACGCCACACAAACATAATTTTGTACTAACATATGTGCCACCGTGGTCTTTAAAGGAAAAAAAAAAACTTTCAAAAGATTTCATTAAAGCGATACAACGGCTCAATGTCGGTCGTCATGACAACGGAGGTAAACAACAGCCTTGTGCTGCTGCACGCGGAGGAAAACGAAGGAGCTGCTTCCTGACATTAACTCCTCCCTGGATCCAGTGAGATCACTTTAATTTTTTATTTTTGGGCCTGGTATACCAGAGATTCAGTCATTTGTCTTTGAACTGGTTTTTCTTTTTGGTTCCCTGTGGATTAATGGACTGATTGGTGCTTAAAGACTCTCGTGGCAGACAGATCGCTCCTGCACCGACCAACTTTGATTTAATTTAAAAGACTCTTTAAACCAAACTATCTTTGCTGTTAACTTCTTTTTCATTTAAAAGGGACTTTAACTTATATAGGAATCATGAAGGTGCATTTTAAGGTGGTATTTTGTGTTCGTTCAGTCTGGTTCTGTGCCGTCGGGTTTAAATGTCATTAAAAACCTGTCGCTGACTTATTTGTTTGCCTCTTGTAAATGATTCTACAGAGTCTTAAGCTTCCGTGACGACATTCTCTGACCAATGAGTGACCGGCAGTCCGTGGACGTCACGTTTTAGTATCGGCTTTACTCGCTTGGAACCAGGGTAGAGTAGGTACTAAAAACTGGTGTCTGCCGCGTAGCACCGCGCTAGTGGAAACGCAACACAAACCGGGTAGAGGCGAGTAGAGTAGGGCCAAGGCGAGTCAGTGGAAAAGGGCCATAAATTCCCTAAAAAGAAACCTGGACGGTTGAATGACGGCTGCTGCTGTTCAGATCTCTTTGCTAATTGTAAAAATACTTTTTTCTTTAATTTGATTATTTGTTTCAAACATGTAAAACTAAAAAAGGGAAAAACATAAAAATGAAATAAAACAGTAAGACAAACAACAAGTGATAGTCAAAATAAAAAAGGAATAACATAAAAACAAAACAAGATTGTATCCTGAATCTACATTTTCTCCTTTCAGTTTACCTTTTCCAAAAGGAGTAGGAAGAAGTATGCACTTATTTAATCCTACTTATTCTTATATTGAGTCATAGCACAAAAATTAACAAATATTTTGCAACATATTATACAATGAATGCATTTTATCAACATAACATACAATAGATCATGAATACAACAATAAACCATCTTTACTTAAACCTCATTTACACTTCTATTTATTCATAAGTTTAATTCTTGAATAAAGTTTCTTTATTTCTCTAGGAGTAGAAAGAAGTATACATTTAATTAATCCTACTCCCGTTCAAGTTTACTTATGCTTATGTTGAATCAAAGCACAAAAATTAATCAATATTTTGCATCATATGATACAACATAAGCATTTTAATCATGTAACATACAATAAGTTATGAATGCAAAAATAATCCTTCTTTACCTTATTAACTTTTTTGTTTATTTATTACAAGTTTAATTCTTGACTTTAGTTTTTTTAAGTCTTTTTTTTTTTAAGATTGTTACTCAAACTTTGTTTTAATTCATGACTTTTCCACGATTTAACTCCCTTCGCCGTGACACAGAAACTCTTTAATGTTTTTATGCGCACTTCTTACCTTCAGAATAAAATTTTCCCTTATGTTATTACCCCCTCTCTTTCATTAAACGGTTTCTGAATATTCTTTCGTAATAAGTTATTTCTTAATTCGTATAATAGTTGAGCTATTTTATGCTCAACCAAGTCAAACAATTTTAAAGTCTTGATTTTAAAAAAAAAAGAACTTTGTGTGTGAGTGAAATTGAGCGTTATGGATAATTCTGATGGCTCTTTTCTGCAGAATAAAGAGTGGTTGAAGTGGTGTTTTGTCAGTGTTTCCCCCATGTCTCTGTACAATAATCTAAGTATTGAAGAATTACTGAATTGTACAAAATGTGAAGTGATTTCTGGTTTAGAGCATACTTGATTTTTACCAGGACTGAAATGCTGCAAGTCAGTTTGGACTTGATGTGTTTGATGTGAGGTTTCCAGCAAATTTTCTCATCTATTATCAGAAAACACTCACCATAATCAGAATTGCAGCTTAACGGATCTACGCATATTTTTGACCACATTACATAAAAGGTTTACAGTTCTAATTAACACACACTAAGAGTCAGAAATGATGTCATGCTGGTCATTTCTTGACATATTTTTGACGCCATTAACTGAATCTCAAACCAGCAGGTAGATCCACTCAATGACTGTATATAGAATGGACAGCGTGCTTCCACCTGTCACCGTTCTACGATTTTGAAGCCAAAAAAACTATTTCTCTAACCGCCATTGTGCAGCCAGTTTGCGCAGTAGAGAATTTCTGGTGGAGCAGAGTAAAAAAGAGAAATGAAAATATTTATTTCTTCTTCTTCAGAAGGTTTAGTCTCCTTTTGGCTCTTTCCCGAAGTTTCTTATATCCCCGATAAAAACTACTCACGAACGGCAGCTGTCAACTATCGTAAAACGAAACTTATATCGCGGTTTTTTAACGTCCAATAACTAATGAGAAACTAACCTCTCAGTAAAAAAAACACCTGAACTCCATGCAGCCAAATGACATCGTCATACTACCTTAGCGTAAGGATGAGAGAAACGTTTCTACGAGGTATCGTAATTTTTTTAAGTTTTACCGGCTCATATTTGGAATACATGGGGAGGCGGGGCTTATGACCTATACTGCAGCCAGACACCAGGGGGCGGGGCATCTGCTGGAGGCTTCAGTTTGAGCCGAACGTCGTTACGTCCACTCATTATACAGTCTATGGATCCACTCTGATTAATGCCTGAAAATGTGGATTAAAAAATTCTTTATGATACAAAAAAGTTTTCTAACACAGATACTGTCTAAAAACATGACTAACAGAAAACTAAAACAACCTGAGCCCACATTACATTTCTTCCTTAAATCAGGTCTTACACAGCACAAACACAGGTTAACACAAACACTTTTAGATCTATGTAAACTTTTCTATACACGACGCTGGGGGCTGTTCTAGAAAGTTCACAAGACGACATGATGAACTGAGATGAACTCAAAGGTTTGTTCTACAATGTAGGACAAAAACAGACGACTGCATTTATTTAAGAAAACAGTCTGTTCTCTTCAAGACGTAGCAAAGAGTAACTGATCTACAAAAATTTCAAAGAACATCATGGAAAAACGTGAAAGATCTGCTTCTCTGGCAGTAAAAAAACTCCGGTAGTTGCTCCTGTAGCCAAACATGAGACATAAGACAGTTTTGTTTTCTCCCCTTTTCTGCAGTAAAACTGAGCTGTGAGAACAGCCTGTAGCAACACTCTTATCTCGTGGCTTACTTTGAGGTACCGCTGCACACCTACACAGACTGAGCAAATCCAAGATCTCAACCCTGAGTCAATCATTGATGAAGTCTGCACTGACGCACATTTCCACGACACATAATCCAGGTAAACACTAACGGGACACAGAGCGCTAAGATCCAAGGAACCAGCTGAGATCATGAGAGAGACTCACTGTGATTATCTGAGTTTCTCACACACGTCAGGCTCTTCAAAGAAATCAGCGCAAGATGATTCTAAAAAGTGTAGTTGAAGCTAAATGAGAGACAAATCTGTTTTATGGGAAGGACCTACCGTCTATGCTACGGAAGTCTAGGAGGTAGGTTCTACTGTCCACCTGGTAGAGTTGAAGGCTCATTTTGGTTTGCATGCCAGTGATCGGGTTCTTCCTTCTCACACGTAGATAATAAGGATTCACAACCTGGAAGTGATGAAGAATTTCAGACATGGCAACATAAAACTGAGTGCTGCAAATAATTCAGTATCTTCCTCAGTGTCTCGCTCACCTTCCATTCATAATCCAGCTGCTTCATGGCGCGGCACACTTCGGACATGATATCATTTGGTCTGCTCTGACTGCGGATACCCAGGTGCCACTTGGCCCTCCTCACGCCCTGGTGCTTCGACTTCTGAGGGTTTAATTCATCCAGAGTGTGACGAGGTCGAGGCAGAGTCTCCGCTACGAGGAAAGGCACCCTCTCGGGGTGCGGCTTCACGACGCCTGTCACGGCTGCACCGGACGTGGTCAGGTGCTGGTCGTCGAGAAAGGAGTCCGGTGGGCTGGAAGCCAGGTAGAAGTCCTTGGCTTCGCTCATGATGCGACGATTGTCAATGATGAGGTGGTAGGCGACCGCCAGCGGATCCTGGTGGTTGCGGCTGTAGATGCAGGAGAGGACCTCCTCCTCTGTGCACTCGAACTTCTCACACACCTCCTTCAGGGCCTCGTCGTCGATCATGTTGTTGCTATAGGAGGGGTCCAGTCCTTTGTCCATGAATCCATCCAGGAGAAATTTGGTCAGCAGGAGAGACACCCCTCGTTTAGCAAAATCAACCAATTATTTAAATGTCAAAGTGGACTTTCTGTTCGAATAAATCGACTAAAAACGTAGTCGACTTAGGGACTGCCTTAGTCCCTTAACCGGTTGTTTTTGTCTTAGATGACAATTTGTACCTTATACGCGGAAATTGACAGATTGTGACCATGCAGAATTTTTTTTTTCTTTGTGGAGATTCTGTTGTTCCTGCTCCTGTGTGTCTGTGTCAGGCTGATGCTGCACTCTGCTGATGATAAATGCTACTGTTAATTCACCCGTCCACCTGTACCTAATATAAGACTATAATGTGGCGTTCTAAAGTCGTGTAAGATGCTTTTTTGTGAAATAAACAGAGATAAATGCTCCTGTCAAAGCACACATCCACCCTTTTCTAATAAAAGACTATAACACAGCATTTTAACGTTGCTGTGTCATACCCAAAATCATATTTTAGGTATCAAAAAATTTGTGTTCATGTGCAGTATATGCCCTGTGTATATCAACATTCGGTAACACTTTAGATTGGGGAACACATTCACCATTAACTAGGTGCTTATTAACATGCATATAAGTAGCTAATTAGTATGTATTAAGCACGCATTAACCCCTTATTCTACCTCTATTGCACCATGAATTCATAGTTTTCCATATATTAACTCCTAATTATTATTTATTAACTACAAATGAATGAATATGTGTTCCCTAATCTAAAGTGTTACCCAACATTCTTATTTCTCATGTATCAGCCGATATATGGGATATCTGCTTTCTTTTGCCCCCAGTATCGGTATCGGCCCCTTCTGTAAACTGAGGGGAAACTGAAACGTCTGCATGTTCTTTCATTCAACCAGCTAAAAAGCTCTATGATGTATTTTTCACTCCAAATGACGGGATCATTTCTGTCTTATGGCAGCAATCAAACTCTCTCCTCTGTAACTCCTGCAGCGGTGTTTCATCGAGGTGCTCCTGTGCACACACGCAAACAAACTGACAAGCTCAGCGGACAGAGAAGTGTGAGAACTGAGAGAATCACCAAAAGAAATGCAGAAATAAATCTCTGCTTTTTAAAGCATTTCCAGCACTCTCTGCATGATGTTACCAGCAATGTTAACAGTTTTTCTTCTGCAGCCGCAGCGCACCAAAGGCTGAGACCAGTGACATACTGAAGTTTTACTATGACGCAAATACATGGCTCTGACTCAGCACTTCTACAATTCTACATTTTCATTTAGCAGATGCTTTTGTCCAAAGCGACGCACAACACAAGCAAGAAGTTAGACATGGAAGGAAAACCTTAGTGAGTGATACAAAGTGCTGAAAGAAAGTGTGATTGGCCACCAGTGTAATTAAGTGCCAGGATTTTTTTTCTTTGAATAAAGGCATAGCTAATATATTATCTATAGATGTAGGATGTATCATTATGCAATGACAATCAACAACAACCAATAATAAGCATGGTCAGTGCTAAATATTCCTTAAGAGCTGAGTCTGAGACCTTCAGGTTCTTTCGAGGAACAGGATTAGAACCAACTAAGCACCAGCGCCAAACTAGAACTGATGGAAAAGAGGAAATTTGACTTGAAATACTGTGCAATGATGTATTAAATCATTAAATTTAAGGATTTTTGCATCTTGTTACCAGACATTTTATTCACTGACACAAAAAGCACACACTGTATAGTGATAGAATAGGCGTATAAGGTTAAAAAAAAAAAAAAAAAACAGAATTTGGAAAAAATAAAACTGATTTCATAGGGCCCTGCTTATTTCAGGCATCCTCACCGGATCTCTTTGATGGTGGCTCTCTTCATGGGGTCCACCTGCAGCATGTGTTTCAGAAGGCTTATCACAGATGGATTCAGATACTGAGGGGTGAAAAAGATCCCGTCACAGATCTTCTTGAATAGTGTTGGCACATGATCGTCATCGAAGGGAAGTGTCCCACACAACAAGGCATAGAGAATGACGCCGCTGCTCCAGATATCCACCTCCGGACCAGCATATAACCTGCAGAGGAGTAAAAAAAACAACACACACAACCCTGTTAAGCATGAAAGCAACTTATGTTTCTTATGTTTTGTTTATGCAGAAACAACTTGTAGCCACATGCTGGGGAAAAAACACTGTACGGTGGTGTCAGATTCAAATGCAGGCAAAACACGTTACCTTCCTGAAATGACCTCAGGAGCAGCATAGTTTGGAGAACCACAGCTCGTTCGCAGGAATTCTCCATCTGACATCATGTTTGATAAACCTGCACAGTGTTGACATTATAAAATGTTAAAATTTGTCGCAAACATCATTTCACTACAAATTCTAAAATGTGATTGGCAACACTGACTTATACAATACATTTCAATGAGTAACATCAAATCTCATATCAGGCTCATAACACATGGTGTACCCCAAGGATCAATGCTTGGTCCTCTTATGTTTATATTCTATATACTTTCCTTTGACCTCATCATACGCCACGTTAATGATACCAAGCTCTACATGTCAACAAAAGCCATCACTCCTGCCACTTTAGCTCATGTTCAGTCCATGCTCTATCACTCTCCCTTTTAGCTTTTATATGCTCTTCTGTCCCTTTTCTGTCAGACAGTCTAGCTCCAGTGTCCACCTTCACTACTAAACAAATCACATTAATTGGCGAAGATATTATCATTTTAAATTATGGATTATGATCAGGTATATATCTAGATATGAGAGTTTTTCAAGATCACTTACAAAGTCCTCACAGTCCCTTTAACCCTAAAAAGCCAAACGTATCATATTTGATACATGATTTCAAAGACCTCTATCTCACCAAAATGATAAATAGCTTCTTTAAAAGCCTGTTAAAAATATTTCTAAAACTAATTTCTACCACCTTGAGGATTGTCATATCACTACAGCCAGCTTAAGTTGTATTTTTGCCCTTTTCAATGTCTGCTGAAATCCTCCACCCTCATATTTTCAAAAAGTTATTGCATCAATAACATCAAAACAGTTACTTTTTTTAAACAAGTGTTTTCTATATAAATAAATGCATATTTACTAAAAAAACTTTAATAACATGGATGAAATACTTATTAAAATTGCCCAGTGTGTCAAATGTGATTCAAGAAATATATCATGAGTTAAATGATAAAGCAATATTTTTTATGGATTTTGTTAAAAGGGTTAATAAACATCTCAGTTCCAAAAACGTGGAATTTTCTGACTAATTTTTGATAGGTTGGGCTTTACAGGGTTAAGGACATAATAATGACACATTCTCTCTTCTCTCTGTTTGTTTTTCATTGTTGTTTCTACAGCGACTGAGTTTCAGGTCATGAGTAAAAGGACAACGTCGGGATTGTGATCAAAATCAAACCATGTCAAAGGTTTGTTTACGTGAACCACGTCAAGATAAAATACAACTATAACAAACATTGCTGCATTGTGCATATATGCTTATAGAGAAAGTCCACAAACCATGTAAAACCTTCAGGCCAAGCAAACATTTGAGTGTATTTTCTAAACCATGAAAAAGTCACAGATGGAAGGTATTCTTACTCCATTGTTCAAATCTGTGTTTATGATCTTGTCTACATTCCTTTTGGTGCTGAGTCAAGAAAGTTTGTCCATTTACAATGTGTTTTTTTCCTATGAGGGTATCTGCAAGTTTTGGCAAGTCAAATTTAAGACTTTTTAATGCCACTTTGAATGAAGTTTAAGACCAAAAATACATAAATATGTTCAATGGTTTTGGAAAACTTCCTGCATTAGAACCAAATCATAGCGTGTGTCACTTATTGAGACTCATTCAAGTTTATTTTTTCCTGTTTATTGAACATAAAGTTGCTCATTGGTTCATATCTGTATGTAAAAGTGCAAATAGTGGCCCATAGTTATAGACTACCGAGCTAGGATACAGATAAATTATATCAGCAGCTTGTAAGACACTTTTCACTCTACGTCTCCTTCTCAAAAAGTCCTGCAAAAAAAACAAAAAAAAATAAAACAATAACAAATCCTGCCCTGACAAATTTAAGAACTTTGAGTAATTTTTTTTAACACAGAATGTAACATTTTAATGAATTTAAGACTTTTTTAAGGATGTGTAAGAACCCTGCTAATGCAAGACTCATCATCCGCTCTAAAACAAGTGCATTCCTTTCCTCAAAGTTAAAACCCTGCTGTTTCAAAGCGAGGACTCTCCTGGAATTATAATCCGAAAGGTAACACGAGGTCAGGGATGATGTGGCAGTTTACACTGGTCCTACAAGCCACAGGAGTTCTTCATGAAACTCTGCACTGTCAAAAGTGATGGCAAATAAAACGACACGCTGCATTGATGACATATACTTACCAAAATCTGCGATCTTGGCGTTCATGTGTGCATCAAGCAGCACGTTTTCGGGCTTGAGGTCTCGATGCACCACCATGTGCCTGTGGCAGTAATCCACGGCAGAAATGATCTGCTGGAACAGCCGGCGACTCTCCTTTTCATCCAACTGTCAAAGCAAGAATTAGCCATTAGGTGAGATCTTCTCTGTGACTCAATTAGCACATCACAACTGACTAAGCAGCGCTTCCTGTGCTGCGTTGTTCAATCGTCTGCGGTCGCTTCAAGTGTTTGGTTCACAGGTTCACGTATCTGTTCTCGACAAACACTTCCCTGTTCCCGTCCTTCAACATCTAATGTTCTCGATAACATCTGCCGTACGTGTTGATACGAAGGAAGAGGATTACCTTTCCGTTTTTGCAGATGTAGTCGAAGAGCTCTCCCCCTGAGACGTACTCCATCACCATGAAGATATCTGTGGGGGTGCTGATAACCTGATACCTGTGCAAATGTACACACAGTTAAATCCTCTTTGTGTTCAGAACAATGTATAACCATGTTTAAGGATTTCACTTTACACAGAGGAAAGGCGATAAGATAGTGTTTAAAAAGAAAGGATCGAGTTAGCTGCGTGCTCCCCTTGTGACTTCAAAACAACCACAGGACCTGATAAAACCTATAACAGGTGTGTGTGTGAGAGTGTGTGTGTGTGTGTGTGCGCTTCACTCAGTATCAGTCCTATACCAGAAAACCTGATCATTTCACAGTAGGGCGGAACAACCTATTGTTACTTTTTTAACTATGTCTTTTTTATTATTGTTTTTTATTTATTTGTATTTTCTATCTTAACACAATTGGTTTATTTTGCACCACATCATTTTTAAAAGTTGAGAGTCAAAGATGGCTCTTTTCATTCTTCATTTGTTATAACTAAAAACACAATTAAAAAGATTGATTTAGTAATAGCATGAGTTATATTTAAAGGTCTGACTCAGGAGAGATGTTAGACTCAGGGTTTTGAGTAAAGTCAAAATTTGACCTTTATTTCCCTCAAAATTTTGCCTTTTATCTCATAATTTTGTCTTAATTTCTCATAATTCTGACGTAAATCTTAGAATTTTGACTTTTTCTAACAAAATTTTTACTTTTTATCTGAAACATTGCCTGTATTCCAAAATGTTGACGTTTAAGCTAAAAAAAAAAACCCTGTCTTTTTACCTTAGACTTTTGTCTTCATCTTTATCAGTGAAAGTTAAGACTTTTATCACATAATGTTAAATTGATTTCTTAAAATTTGGAGAAATTTGGAGAAGTTTTATCTCAAAATTTTGACTTATTGCACCAATTTTTTCTTTTTTTTTTCGTTAAAATTTCCACTTCTTATGTTAAAGTTTTGACATTTTATCTAAAAGTTAGAAGCAATCCTTACTCTTTGTTTTCATTTTTGCATTATAGTCACAGCTTTTGATGTTTCAATGATTTGATGCAATTTTCTGTCAAGTTTGTAAATGTTACTGTACATTGTAAAAACTTAATCTTGGATCAAATTGAAACATCAGCCAGAAATATCGCAATAAGGTCCTTTCCTAAAATTGTTAAGGCCTATTTTACACTGTCTAAAGTATCACTTTCTTTTTTCACCTTTTTTTCTTTTAATTCCCACATTTTTGTTTTCCACAAGCGGCAAAACAAAGGTGAAAAGTGACTAAAATGGCCAAAAAGCAACAAAAACTTGCAAGAAAAAATTTGGAGGAAACTTAAAAAAATTCAGAAAGTAGCAAAAATGGTGAAAAAGTGACAAAAACTGTTAAAAGTGACTAAAATGGCCAGAAAGTCGAGATTTAACTTGAGAAATTATCAGTTTGTTGCAAAGTAGATGTCCAAAAGTGTCAAAAATGGGTTGAACTGAGAAAAAAGTGAGATGGTATTTAAAAAAATGGTCCAAAAAGTGTCAAAAAAAGAAGTGAACAGTGACTAAAATGGCCAAAGAGCAACAAAAACTTGCAAGAAAAATTTGGAGGAAACTTAAAAAAATTCAGAAAGTAACAAAAATGATGAAAAACGCGACGAAGAAGAGTAAAAAGTGACTAAAATGGCCAAAGGTTACAAAAAAAAATGACAAGAAAGACAAGATTCAACTTGAGAAATTATCAGTGTGTGACAAAGTAGATGTCCAAAAGTGTCAAAAAATGGGTTGAACTGAGAAAAAAGTGAGATGGTATTTAAAAAAATGGTCCAAACAGCGTCAAAAAAAGAAGTGAACAGTCACTAAAATGGACAAAAAGTGGTCGGTTGTTGTTGTTGTGCTGTAATAAATGTAACTGTTCGTGTCCCACAATGTGTTTGTTTAAAAAAATTTAAGGGGGAACCATGAACAAACGCACAAAAAATTGCAATATAGGAAATAATAATTGCTTTTAGATTATTTTTGCAAATCGTTCAGCTCTACTCGAGATCCTGTCGCAGTCTTAAGTCTGAAAGTCACAGTGGAGTTATTGGCTGATTAAAGTTGTTGACTAATTCCTTATCTTCTGAGTCACAGCAGCAACAAACATCCTGTAAAAGTTGCAGCACTGTCTTGTTGCTCTGAAAAGTATTCACCCACATTGCTCTGCACTCTGCCCCAGTGTTTGTTTCCTCAGTCACAGATTGGATCGCTCTCTCTTTCGCGTACATGCTCACAGTTTACATTCTTGTGTATGCATGACATGGAGCTGGTATTTCAGGCAATTAGCCACTCCTCCTGGGCGGTAATGACCCTCTGACTGCGGCCTCCGCTGCAGCCTGTGGACTCACCCGAGCAGGAAGTACCTCTACAGTCAAACTTTATTTTTACAAAGCTGGCTTTTTCAGCGACAGCGTAACAGAACAGATTACTGTGTAACCGAATCAAGAGTTTCCTTGAAGTTTCATTGAGTCAAAATACAGCGGAGTAATAACACAACAAGCATGCACTGAGATGACCTTTGCTTGGTGTGGAAGACAGTTCAGATTAAGTTAAAGAATGACTCACGCTGTCGTGAAACTATCCACATAAACAGAAGCTGATGCTGCTGAACTGTGCAAAAGGGGACAGATAAAGAGGGACACAGACACAGAATGTGGATCACTCCACATTGTTGTTGTACCACAACTGCACTCAAGCTTTGAAGCAGAGGGGAGGAAGAGCGAGGCCTCATAAAAGACAGAGATGAAACACTTTTCATTTCACAATGAAAGGTCAACAGAGGGGAAGAGCCATAACAGGCAATAAAGCAAAACGAGCTGAGGATTGTGGGAAGAGAAGAGTGGGGCTCAGACTGATATTGTCCTTGATGGATGAAGTCTAAAACACACCATTAAAGCCTGGAAATAGCTCAGTGGGTGGCATTAATGTGGCGGCGGGGGGGATTACGGAAACGGCGAGCAGGGTGTAATCTAGGACTTACAGTTTAATTATGTGAGGATGCCTGAAAAGCTTCAAGTTCTGGATCTCCCGTCGGATTTTTCCCACCACGTCCAAACTGCGGATCTTCTGCCTGTTCAGGATCTTCACCGCCACTTGGTGCTTGGTCAGCTCATGTTGGCCCACTGCGGGAGAAAACAGCACAAGAGTCAAGCCAAGAATGTAGAAAGAGAAAACTTAATAAAACCTCCAGAGAGCTCCAAAGTCTTTCGTTATCAAGTTGATGAAAAACATGTCAGCAGAGCGCAGTTTATTTACATACATTCTGCATTCACAACACAACTTTGCCCTAATTTGTTTGTGGCTTTTCGTCTAATGGATCTCAAACTAATTTTTCAACCCTTGTTCCAGCCTAATTCCAGCTTTGAGCGAAATATCTGACCTTTCAGCTGCTGAATACTCCACCATGTTCCCCAGTTCTCTGCTAAGTATACAGACAATAATATCAACTTTTTTTCCTCATGTGCAGAAGAAGTTGGAAGTTGCTTGCAAAGAAACCAAAACAATGAGCAAAAAGAGGCTAAATTGGTTCTATAAAGTTATCTATAGAGTTAAATGATATTTCTCTTCAATTTTTTTTTTTCTCTGTCAAGAAAATATTGGGGAGGTATCAACAGTGTTGGGCAGTAATGCTATTACCTTTACCAGTAACGAGTAGGGTAACAAATTAGTCTTGGATTTCCAGAAATTCCAATAATATTATCGTTACTCACCCAAAAAAGACTTGTTACTTTCTTACTGTTATTATTATATTGATCAACGAATGATTTAAAATACAACAATCTGCAGATTAATTTCCTCATGCTTGTCCATTGACTGTATATAGAATAAACAGCGTGCTTCCGCCTGTCACCGTTCTACGGTTTTTGAAGCCAAAAAACCCGTTTCTCTAGCCGCCATCTTGCAGCCAGAGTCTGCGCAGTAGAGAATCTGGTGGAGCCGAGTAAAAAAGGGAAATAAAAATATTTATTTCTTCTTCTTCAGAAGGTTTAGTCTCCTTTTGGCTCTTTCTCGAAGTTTCTTATATCCCTGGTAAAAACTACTCATGAACGACAGCTGTCAACTATCGTAAAATGAAACTTATATCGCGTTTTTAACGTCCAATAACTTTACTCTTTGATTGAAGAGTCTTTTTTTTTGTGGACTTGTGGTACGTCGGTCTACTGTAGCAGTATGATGGAATCGCATTCCTACTCTCTTTGCAAAGATGCTCCATAGCATTAAAAAAATTCAAAAGGGCCGAGTATAGACCTTATGTACCCCTCCGCCCCGAATACTGGATATGACGAGCCAGACACCAGGGGGCGGAGCATCTGCTGGAGGCTTCAGTCTGAGCTGAACGTCGTTACGTCCACTCATTATACAGTCTATGTGCTTGTCAGCTTGTTTCATGGTTGCCAAGTTTGCAGGTTCCCATTGCTGTCATATATATCTGGCAACCTCAGCTAGCTCATAAGATGGAGCAGTACATGTTTAGGTTTAGCGGCTGGAAATACGCCCATTATTCTAATTTTGTAAAGAGGGAAGATGACAGGAACATCATTGCTGAGATAACTCAGATGATAATAATGTTAATTTCCAATAAATCTCAGTCACAAAGGTCGTCAAAAAGCAGGTGAAAATCACATAAAAATGTTAAGTTTCCCAGGCATGGTGGTATCTTGCTGGCAAACAAAGATATCACAAGTAAAAAAAAAACACTAAGACATGATAAATATCACAAATTGTGGATTTGAGAGGCAGCGAACAGCATCTTCTGCCTCTATCGAAGCAAATTACCAACTTTGTGGGGTGTAAAGGAAAGTAATATAAAATATAGTGTGATATATTACTGTTGGCAGAGAGTAATAAGTAAAGAAATATTACTTTGAAAATGAGTAATGTTTTACTATTTAACACAAAATCTTCCTTTATTTTCTCCAAATTTTGCCTTTTATCTAATAATGTTGTCTTTGTTTCTCATAATTCTGACTTACATCTAAGAATTTTGATTTTTTTTGTGTCAAATTTTCAACTTCTATCTCAAACATAAATGGTTGACTTTTTATCTCAAAAAATTGACTTTTTAATCATAAACTTTTGTCTTTATCTTAAAATTTTGACCTTTAATCAAATAGCTTAGACTTTTTTCACATCATGTTAAATTTATGTCCTAAAATTTGGATTGTTCATTTCTACTTTTATCTCAAAATATTAACTTTCAGTGTCAGAATTTTGCCTTTTTTTCCTCAAAATTTCCACTTTTATCTTAAAATTTTGACCTCTCATCTAAAAGTTGGAAGCAATTCTTATTTTCAGTCTTCGTCCTTGCATTAGAGTAAAAGCTTTTGATGTTTCAATGTTACTGTACATCGTGAATGCTTCACTGAAGCATGATTTGAAGGGACTCGTGAATCATATTGAATTGAAATCGCACTATCTGCCAGAAAAATTGCAGGTAGATCTAGTCTAAATGCATTGTGGGAACACAACTCACTTGCATGGGAAAGTTAGCCGTCAGCTTACTATTGATTTACCAGTTGTACTGTGAGTGAACCATTAACCAAGTCTGCAGTGATGAAGACCACAACAATCACTGAGGCCAAAACTTGGTCCTAAAACCTTAAAAACAGGAGCAGAGAGAGAGAGATGACTCACTGGAACTCTCTCTAAACAAAGTTGGTGGTTGTTTTTGGAGAGGGTTGGGTTGTTATGCTTGATTTGGGTATATTTAGGTGTAATCATGTGTTCCCTAGAGACAAAAAGCACTGCAGGGTGAAAGAGAAAGGAGCATGTAGACTACATTTAAGCCTTTTTACAAACACATCACAGAGGAAAAGGGACATAATTGATAAGAATAAGTAAGCAAACAGAAAGAGGGGTTTTCAGAAAAAGTAATACCTGTTGGGACAAGCTTAACTGTATTGACACACTTGGTCGTTCCGCCCTCTGGACTGACAACACTGGGCGTTTATTCACCTCACTCCCTCCACTCATCTAAACATTACTCACCCCTCATCAGTGGTGGAAGGAGTACTGAAAATCTGTACTCTGGTACAAGTAAAAGTACAGAGTATTTGTCAAAGAAATTAGATTATTAGTTACTTTTAACTGCTGATGTCACTGTCACCTCTCCAGATAGGGCTCTAAATTTTGTGATTTTCTTTACCAATACTTAAAACGCTAACATTCAATTATCATTAATAACTAATAAGATAGAAAACAAGTTTTTTTCCGCTCATTTTGATTGGTTGTTTTTTTTGTCTTTCCTTTTCCTATTTCAAGTTTTTATTTCCTTATTCAGCAAAGGTCTCAGGCAGGGGAAAAAAAAAAAAAAATTAGATGAGGTGCAGTTGCTGCCACGACTATTGATAGAATATCCACGAATACATTCTTAACTGGTTAAATTCTGAACACAAAATCAATTACAGATCAATCATTAACATGTTTTTGATGCTCTCAAATCACCTTACTGGCTACAAAAATGCAGATTAAAGGTCTAGATATTAATGAAAATTGAACTCAGTTCAACTATGATTTTAAAAGTAACTAAGTAGATTACATGGCATAATGATTACTTAAGTACAAGTAAAAGCACAGAGTATTTGTCAAAGAAACTATTCAGATTATTAGTTACTTTTAACTGGTGATGTAACTGTCACTTCTCCAGATAGGGCTCTAAATTTTGTGTTTTGCTTTCCCAATAGTTAAAATGCTAACAATCAAAAATCATTAATAACTGATAAGATAGAAAACAAGTGTTTTTTGCTTATTTTGATTTTTTTTTTTGTCTTTCTTTTTCTCATTTTAAGTTTTTATTTCCTTATTCAGCAAAGGTCTCAGGCAGGGGGAAAAAAACAAATTTAGATGAGGTGCAGTTACTGCCACGACTATTGATAGAATATCCATGAATACATTTTTAACTGGTTAAATTCTTAACACAAAGTCAATTAGAGATCAATCATTAACATTTTTATTTTGTTTTTCATCCATATGTCCTGGTTTTCACTGGCTTGTGTGCTATCAAATCACCTTACTGGCTACAAAAATGCAGATAAAAGGTCGAGATATGAATGGAAATTGTACTCAGTACTCAACCATAATTTTAAAAGAAACTAAGTAGATTACATGGCATAATGGTTACTTAAGTGCAAGTAAAAGTACAGACTTGAAAATCTACTAATAAAAGTACAAGTACCCCAAAACACTACTTAATTACAGTAATCTGAGTATTTGTAATTCATCACTTCCACCCCTGCTCTTCATTGTGGAGCTAAATGAAACTCAGAGGATGGGGGAAAAATATAGTTAATTTTCTGAACTTTGTGATGATATTTAAAGTAGAAAAGGAGCGGTAAAGGTGTCATGGGGGGTCAGTAAATGCCCCCCAGAGGGTGGATTTTACTTCCCGGTGTCTGTCTTGACAGGAGACTTGTGGCTTTCCTGTTAGCTCACGCGCTAACTGATTTATAACTGATTACAGAAGCTAATGCGATACAAACTTGTCCTGTTTTGTCGTCAATGACACCCGCACCCCGCGTTTACTGTATTATTATGAAAGTCAGATTTGTTATAAACAAGTTGAAGCAAACAGCGGGACAACAAGTGTGTTTCCTTCCTGGCGTCGCGACCAAACTCAGCGTTAGCTTCTCCGTTAGCAGCTAAGCTAAGCTAATGTAGCTTCTCCGTTAGCAGCGTCTTTCCGTTCGCAGGCTGCAGAAGCGTCAGGACAGGCGGACCCACCTTTCACCTTTCCAAACGTCCCCACTCCGAGGGTGTCTCCGAGAATGTAGTGTCCGATTTTAACTCTCCCTTCGTGTTTCTGTTTCTCCGTCGCCATCTTCCCGCAGTGGCCTTGCTGCGGGGTGAGCTAACTACGGGCAGAGGCAGCAGAGACGGACTCAACTCCCTCAGTCCGCGGTGACTGTGGCTCGTCTCCGCTGGAGGGAGGAGGGAGGAGGGAGGGAGGGAGGCGCCCCGGCTCCTGCGCCATTCGTCAGAAGCGTAAGCAACGTAGTATGCTGCCTTCAAGTGCTCTTCCTAAACTACACTGTAGAGTGAGTAAATCTTACAAAAAAGAGCTGTCAGGATTATTAGTCGCTCACATACGGAAGAGGATTAGGGCCACTGAGAAAAATAAAAATTCCCGTAAAAAAAAAAGTCAGAATTCTGAGATAAAAAGTCAGAATTCTGACTTTAATCTCAGAATTCTGACTTTTTTCTCAGAATTCTGACTTTTTTCTCAGAATTCTGACTTTTTTTTTTTTTTAGATTTTTTTTTCCTCAGTGGCCCTAATCCTAAAAAAAAAAAAAAAAAAAAAAAAGTCAGAATTCTGACTTTTTTCTCAGAATTCTGACTTTTCTCAGAATACCCCCCACCCCCCTCCCATTTTAGGGGTCAGGGGGCTTTCTGTGCTTCTAACTCAGTTAAATAAATATTCTGAATTCCCCAGAAAACAACACTTTACCTGGATATACTGAAAAATAGCCCAAAACACTCACAAACAGTTGCTTTATAAATAATACATTTATTATTTTAAAGCAATTCTCCTAAACAATGCAATCAGTCACATACAAATATGGCATGCTCTAGTCTTTAATAGTTATTGACTCAAGTTCTGTAGGAACACAAGTATTCAGATGTTTAATAAAATAAGAAATAATCATCTCTCTTAAGTCTGATACTTACACTTTAGTTAGGAAAAGTGAGGTAGAGAACCATTCTTCAAAATAACCTCCCAATTATCAATTAGGTAAATATAGAAATAATGTCTCAAAATATTAAACAAAAAGAAAAAAGAGAGGTAGCCGATTCTTCAATGTTTTGTTGTGGTGATATGGGCTTGCAGATCGTTGGAACCATTATTAGCCACAGAGACATAAGTTCCAGCTTTGCAGACTGTACATTCAGCCTCACATTTGTCACGACCCGGACGAAAACAGGGGAACTTTTTTCGCATGTCATCAGTGAAATGACATTTGCGTTTCGGCATTTTCTTTCTGTTCGAGTTTTCTCTGGCAGTGTTCCTACCTGCCTGTCAGCCTGCGAGTGAGTGAGTGAGGAGCGTGAAGCGCCTCTGTACTGACTAAACAGTATAATGAAGATATTCTCAAAAGGCTTTTTGTGCTGCTCAAACTCTGGGGGAACTTATGCTCAACTCTGGCCAATGTAACTATATATGGACATTTTTCCAAACATTCACCTTTATTTATGACTTTAAAGGAGAGAGTAATGCCATGTCTGCCATTTAACCACAAGAATTCAGTGTGGCTAAATTTGAAACCTGTATCTGTTTCCCACAGTTTCCTTTAAATAAATGTGTCCATGTTTGTTCCAGAAGTAGTGATGGCACAGTAGATACATATTTGCATTTTCCAAAGTAAGCCCTGTGAGAAAATAGTTTATTCTAATATAATTACTGTCTCAGAATAAACCATCACAGTGAAGGCTACCAGTTGGAAACCATTAAGCATAAGTGATGTCCAATGAGTTAAAACTAGATATTGTCAATGTCGGGTTGTTCTTATATTTCTACAAATAACCACCTGGATTACTGACTTACTAACTCTATCTGTAGTTTGGATTCCTCATGGATCCTTACAGAATAACAATCACTTGATCAGGATTTGGACTGCTGCTCAGTGATGCTATCAAAGCATCATAAATCATTCCCCCAAAACACAAGAAACACATCCCAGCATGCTCGAGCACCGTCCAAAAGAACCGCGAGCGCTTTTTTGCAAACTGGACCCGTCACTCAAAGTACAGAGTGAATAAATACAGGGTTCAGTTAGCGATCATTAAAGAAAGAACGGGCTGGTGAACAGTTACCATGACTCCCTACTGAGGGCTGCTGGGAATTAACAGTTAGAACAAAAGTCCCTGTCAATTCCATTTGTTGTATGTTTATGTGTGTCTGTGTTTTGTTCATTTGCTGCGCTCTCTTTTTTAAACTGCGTAGTGAAGGGATGGATGTTTTATACACTGTTCTCCAGTTTCCAGTAAGAACACAGGAGGTTTAACACGAGTATAGTAGTGGATACACATCAAGTGTCTATTCTATTCTAATCCTCTACAGTTCCTTTTTTCATGTACTCGAGGAAACAGGTCAAAGTTCACACTGGTTTTAAAGTTTAAAACAGGACTTAAGTATCAAGACAGGAAAGTGTTCTCAGATTTAAACCTGCCCATTACTTATGGATGTAGGTCAAAGGTCAAATCCTCTCTACTTTCTTCCACCCGCTGCTGCTGCTGCCCACTATCCCTTCACTGTTCCAGCTCAGCCTCAAACGACCTCTTCTCTGTGAGGCAGCAGACTTAACCATCACACCACTGTGACTCCTTTCTCTGGAATATTTAGCCGCGTTTCCTCTGAGACAGCTCAAAAGCTTCAGCCAAGACTCCAGAGAGAAGGAGCCAGAACATTCCAAGTCCATAAGACGAAGACCAGGACTCAAGCAGCCCACTTTGAGGCCACTGTACCACCATGAAGAGTTCATGTACCGTCCACTTCACCACAAAATCCTCATTTATAGTTTCAGTGGGTGAAGGTTAATACAAAACCACAATTGGGACTTGAACAAAGCAAGTTATGAGGTGGCAGTACCTCCACACGACACGGAAAGACAGTTAGTCACCTTGAACTCCAAATGCTTTTAATGTTTTTGCTCCGGCATCTTGGCTGAACCTGCAGGATCACTTAAAGCTGGAGAAACTTACAACTTTAACTGATTTTAAAACTAGAATTAAGGCACATATAACTCCAGTTTGTACATGTTTTAATGATTAAGTGGTGGATAAATTAAGTAACTGTTATATTATCCTTTTCTTGACTTAATTCAGACTCAGTATCATCTTTTAAATCTCTTCTTAAAACACACTTTTACCGTCTTGCTTTTATGTGATGTCGTCTTCTTCCTCTTCTTCCTCTTCCTATCACTGTGTCTATTTCTTCACCTCTCTATTGTCCTCTTTTGTATTTTTTTACCACCCTGTTACAGAGCTGACTCACTTATTTATTTATTTATTTATTTATCTATTTATCGCCCTATTTATTCATTCACTTACGAGTTTATTTTAATTATTTATGTTTTTATTTATTTATGCAATTATTTTCAATGAGTTGAGCGCTCCAGTTTTCATTTCCACTCTAATTTTTAGGCTGTTTTATCCTTTTATTACCTTATTTATTCACTGCTATATTTCATTGTTGTTTTTATCCTCTCTATTGTTCCTGTTTGCTCTTTTACTCCTTCTCACCTCTGGTCCTCATGGTCTCATCATAGGGTCTTGCACTTCTCTTTTAATTCTGATTGGTCTGTATGATTATTGATTTTTTATTGTTGCTCGCTATTTGATTCACTGTTTGTTTGTTTGTTGATTTTGTCTCTGCTGTAAAGCACTTTGTGAACTGTTATTTTTAAAGGTGCTCTATAAATAAAGTTATTATTATTATCATTAATTCATGTTATTGTTTTTATATGGCATTGACTGTAAGGCTGACAATGAAAACATCATGTGCTGCTTTCTTGTCCAGGACTCCCTTGTAAAAGAGGTTTTTTTTTCATCTCAATGGGAAAACTCCTGGTAAAATAAATAAATAAATAAATAATCCAAAAGTTGTTGCCACAAAACTGCCAGCTGCCTTACTGTGCTGACTTTTTGAAGCATTTATTTTGCTGTCTTGAATCAAAATGAGGAAGCAGAGATGGAAAATATAGAAGTTATTAATCAAAATATCATAATGGGACCCATATCAAAGATAATAATATACAGCAAATGGTGGAAGAAAATCAAGAAAAATAAGACAATCACTAATGAAACCAGTTACAGAAAACAAATTGTATATCTCATTGGGTAGCAAAAAAGATAGGATTCAAGAAAGGGAAGCTAAAACTGGAGTATAATTTTGACTAAATAAGTAAAATTAGAGATGAATAAATCTACACTGACAAAAATGTATGACGTGACTTAAATACTAATGTTGAGCATTAAAAATGCCTTTGATAAACATACAAAAAGGGTGTTATTTCTAATCTTTTTTAACTTTTACATCTTCGCTTTGTGACCACTTAGTGGCAGTATTGGCTCAAGAGGGAAAAGGCAGTGAAAGAAACATATTCACTGTTTCCATATCAGCACAACCATGAATTAGCAAAAGTACAGAAAGATACAGCTTTTGAAATTTTATTTGAAAATAAAGTATCATAAAATATCAGAGAAACAAGTTTTCATTTAACACTAAGAGAGAAAACTGTTCTTTCCTCACTTTTCCTCATTCATATAAAAAAAAAATCATACGTACATAAACTACACATTATAAAGTAAGCTACCTTTTTAAGTAAATGATTATTTGGTGAATACAAAAAATGAACTTCTCATCTGATGTGACAATGAAAGATATATATAGATACATGGTGTTTTGTTTTATACCCAAATTATTTTTAGTATGTTGTTGTTATTTTGTTTTATGTTCATATTGTGAATGTTTTATCCATATGTTATTCTTTTTGAGTGAGTTTGTGTTACTTAATTAAAACGAAAAGAAAAAAAATGCTGTTTAAAAAAAAAAAAAGAACTGCACTTCCATGATTTCGCTTATATTTTTAACCGTTTGATTTCAAGCGACTTTTATTTTGAAACGGTGGCCCCGGAAGTAAATAAAAGTCACATGTTGGTGTAGAAATGTCCACAAGTGTCGCAGCTACAAAACACAAAATGATGTCCCCTCAGGTACTTTGACATTGTAATTTGAAAACAAAAATCATATTATCCGTTAATATAATACTTTAATTATATTTTATTTATTTTTCAGCCCGTGGAGAGAGTGGACTGGAAGAAACGGAAAGCAGAAAGTGAGTAAACAGCTAATATTAGCTACATGTGGCTAACAGCTCTAACTACATGTGTCAGTGGGATGAGATTTTCTGAGGCCATAGAATGAAATAAAATCGTTATAACGAAGAATTAAGAAGCACCAGAGTATGAATTGATGGATTTAATTTGGTTCATTGGATTGCTTTCGATTTAGCCGATAATCGATACTGATACAGATATTTCTTTAGAACAGTCTTTCTCAACTTTTTTGGGCTGTGACCCCATGTCAACAGTACAAATTTCTGGAGACCCCAGAGAGGTTTTTGTCCAAATTTATTTATTTATTTACTTTTCTGTCTTTTATACACTGTATTGTAAAGACAGAGTAGCCAGGACTAGTGTACAAATTGATAACTTGTAATTTCCTGATCAGAGTATGAACTTTATTCTAAGTGAACTTTCAAATTAAAGAAACTTTATTTAACTCCAAGAGACAATTGAGGGCACTTAGAGTAGGAAACAATGTAAACAACTGCAGATAAAGATAAGAAACATAAATTTAATATACTGCTTCAGATGCTAAAACACTAAATCCAGGAAATTAAAAATAGACAGCAAGTACTCAATGGTAAAATACTTAAATACCTAAGGATGAAAAAACTAAAATACTTGATTGTAAAATGCTGACTGCATACTGAAATACTTATTAATAAAGTATTAAAACACTTAAAATACTTCGTAATAACATTCTAACTAAACATCAAAACATATAAATTACAGTTTTTTCATGTTTTGTGTTATAATTCTAAAAAGAAAAATAATTTCTGAAGACAAAATTTTTATCAGTAATTTAAAAAAGTGTATCTATTAATATTGAGGACTATTACTACAGAAGACCACGTTTTGATTCCAGACGACCTCAAATGGGGTCCGGATCCCAAGGTTGAGAAACACTACTTTAGAAAACCAAATTGCAGAGATCTTCAACTTTCATTCATAGTACATACTTTCGCATTTGTTATATTTTATTTTCAGTGCAAAATTATACAAAATAATTATCTACTTAAGAAATTTAGACTTGACATGTACATGAAATCTAATATGCATTCAGTTTCTAATCTCAGAAGAAGGTTTTGATTCAGATTTTCACCTCTTACTCTTATTCACCAACAGTAAAAGAGACTCAGAAGCAAAGAAAAGAGGCAAAGATTATCAAACAGCTTGAGAAGCAGAAGGAGCTCGAGGCTGCAGAGGCCGTCAAACTTGAACAGAGACAAAACAAAAAAGGTAAAAGTCTTTTTCTCTTCATGAATTACCGCCTGACTGTATCTCTTCTGCTTTGATGATGATGACGTGTGATCTGCTCGTGTATCTGTTAGGTCGAGACTACACGGTGAGCATCGCTCTGCCAGGCTCTGTCCTGGATAACGCTCAGTCCACTGAGCTTCGTACATACCTAGCGGGACAGATCGCTCGAGCCTGCGTGGTTTTCTGCGTCGATGAGATCGTCGTGTTTGACGAACAAGGAGAAGATGTCAAGTAAGTCAGCGGGCGTTTTTTTTTTTTTTTAGACAAACATTCCTCAAAACATCAGAAAACAGCAGAGAAAGTTTCACCCTCTTGTTTGTCTCACAGAAGCGTTGAAGGAGAATTTAAAGGAGTTGGAAAGAAAGGACACGCTTGTATTCAACTCGCCAGAATCCTCCAGTACTTAGAATGTCCCCAGTAAGAAGAAGCTTCATCACTAAATCACCAGTATCAGCCCAGTTTGTGAGTTTGGTAACACAGTTTTTTTCTTTTTCTCCTTCAGGTATCTGCGTAAATGGTTTTTCCCGAAGCATCAAGATTTACAATACGCAGGTAAAAGTCCAGGTTTTTCATTTGAGAACATCAAATAACTGCAGGTGAATTCACAGGCTGGTACTTGATACTGGACAAAAGTGAAAGTACAGTCTCAAATTTGCAGCATTTTGAATCCACATCTTTCAATAGCTACTTCATTTAAGGATTACCGAAAAGGATTACAGGAAATAACACAAAATGGTGAAATAATAAAAGAATAAAAATAGTTAGAAAAGAAAATCAATACAGTGAAATAGAAAATAAGTAAAGGGCGAAAGAGCAATTGTAAATACATTTCATGAGATGACAAATAAATAAGTGGGTACCAATTACGATATTGCAACAGGTCATGTTGCGATTAAATCTAATTTGCAATTAATTGCCCAGCTCTAGTTCAGTTCAGTACTTTATTGTCCCTCAAGGGGAAATTTGGTTTGCAGTGCAGTTTAACATAAAAAAAAACGGACATTCAAGACAATGACTAAACAATCATGACTAAAAATGAAGATAACAAATAAACTAGTTATGAGGCGTGCTCATAGTGCAGGCAAATTGGGTCCAACAATACAATTCTTTAGAATTAAGAGCATTGATTGCGCTTGGAATAAAAGAAAACTTAAACCTATTGCTCCTGACCCTGGGGAACCTGTAACGCCGCCCAGAAGGAAGAACAAGTTCTCCTGCAAGTGGGTGGTCAGCGCTGGACAAAATTTGACTGTAATAAATATCTGACAGAGAAAGCTGCTGTGTGCCAATGATCTTACTGGCTACCGTGACAATGTCAGAAAGAGGTTTTTTGTTCTGCACTGTAAGGTTTCCATGCCAGCGAATTATACAAAATATTAAAATAGATGCAAGAAAAGATTTATTTATTTATATAGAAGGGACACATTTTTCACCAGTTTTATGTCACGTTTTCTTTCAGGTTTACTGAACCCTTTAGACTCTCCTCACCACATGAGGATCGATGATGAATCAGAATACCGCGAAGGAATAGTCCTGGATCGGCCGATCAAACAAGGGAAGGGATCGTTAGTCAACTGTGGAATGAGAAAAGTGAGTATTTCTCTGCGGAGGTTCCTGTTATCACAACAGTGTTTAAAAACCTGAAGACTGTTCAATATCATGGCAGACACACAGAAATATAATTAACAGGGTCTGGAAATCATGTTGTTTTAAATTTATCGTCTAAATGTTACACAGCTGCCACTAATCTACTTTGAACTAATCACATTTGCCTCCATTAGGACGTGCGGATTGATAAACAGCTTCAGTCTGGTCTTCGAGTCACGGTGCAGCTCAATGATACACAGAATCAAGGTAACATCATACGTCAAAATGTGATATTTTTGTGTCGTTTTTTAATTTCATTTCTCAAACCAAGCTTGTGTTGTTTGTCATTTTCAGAGAGCAAACTCTTCAAAGGTGTGGTGGTGGCTCCTCATGTGCCCAGGACAGAGGGAGGTCTCTACTGGGGCTACAGCGTCCGCCTGGCGTCATGTCTCAGTGAGTCACTTTCCCATCATGTCACACTCTCATCACTCAGAGAGGCTTCTGGAAAAATCTGCAGCATCACTCCAGAATTAGGAGTTATATATAAATGTTGTGTAAGGATTAAGTATGAGGCTTAACCCTGCTGCGAGTGTTTTTAATCTGTAGGTTTGTTAACGCAGGTGCAGTTTTCACCGAGGGACCTTATAAAGAAGGATACGACCTGACTGTGGGGACGTCAGAGAGAGGAAGCAACGTGGACCAAACTTCACTGTCACCATTCAAGTAGGTTCAGAGCACGAGAGAGAAAAGGAGGGAACAATCTCAGTAGTGGTCGCCGACATTGACTGTATATAGAATGGACAGCGTGGCTCCGCCTGTCACCGTTCTACGATTTTGAAGCCAAAAAACCCCGTTTCTCTAGCCGCCATTGTGCAGCCAGAGTCTGCGCAGTAGAGAATTTCCGGTGGAGCCAAGTAAAAAACAGAAATAAAAATATTTATTTCTTCATCTTCAGAAGGTTTAGTCTCCTTTTGGCTCTTTCCCGAAGTTTCTTATATCCCCGATAAAAACTACTCACAAACGGCAGCTGTCAACGATCGTGAAACGAAACTTATATCGCAGTTTTTAACGTCCAATAACTAACGAGAAACTAACTTCTCAGAAAAAAAACACCTGAACACCATGCAGCCAGGTGACATCGTCATACTACCTTAGCGTAAGGATGAGAGAAACGTTTCTAAGAGGTATCGTAATTTTTTTAAGTTTTCCCGGCTCATATCTGGAATACATGGGGAGGCGGGGCTTATGACCTATACTGCAGCCAGACACCAGGGGGCGGGGCTTATGACCTATACTGCAGCCAGACACCAGGGGGCGGGGCATCTGCTGGAGGCTTCAGTTTGAGCTGAACGTCGTTACGTCCACTCATTATACAGTCTGTGGTCGCCGATAGGGCCGAGCTCACCCTGCATGTAAAGCTCAGACAGTCACATGATTATTGGTGACTTTCTGTTAATGCTGATGACTGACAGTGAGCTCTAATCAATTAACCCCACCTTACAAATCCTGTTATAATGTCATGCTTTTATTTACTGAAAATGCTTAGTTTTCTCTAATCCCAGAGTCATATTGTCTCATATCGATATCGTGATATCTGGCATTAATATCAAGGTATGAAATTTTGTCCATATCGTTCAGCCCAAGTTGTCGATTTGTGTACACATGAGCATGTAGTGTTGTGTCCGGAGCATTGACTGTACGCAAAGATGGACTCTATGACAGACCTGCCAAACTGAACGCATTTTACGTAGCACGTACGCAATTTGACATCTATATACGCTGGTACAACTCATCCCTCTAAACTACACAAAAAGCTGCAGACGTGAATTCTATGGGATGTGCACATGCGGTACTCATGACGACACGATGTATTAGCGTGGTGAAGTTTTCAGGCCAACCGACCGATAATCGGCCTATCCCTATTATTTTATTTTATTTTATTATTCTATTTACTACACAAATAAAAAAGTAGCACTAAAGAATTGAGCAAAGCAACAAACAGTTGCTATAAAGATGTGCAGGAGAGGCCAAAGAAACCCTACAGAGCTTGTCAAGTGGCCCTCTTTAAGTCCCGAGCAAAAATACAATATATTAACACACAAACATATACACACATTCATTCATATACAAATAAATCTATATAAACACATACACATTCAGTATACGCTGTTCAAACAGATGCATTACAGTCAAAACGATCATTACAGTTTTAGCAAAGGAAAGATTTCTGACAAGAGCTTCTGGATGTTTCACTTCAGTGTCTTGCAGCTGTCATGTCATCCATCTTTTATAACAGTCTACAGCTGAGACATTCTGTTCCTGAAAGAATGAGTCACACTGAAGTGATCCTTTGATTCTCTTCCTCTTCTAAAATTAGAAGAAAAAAAAAGAACCAAGTCTCCCCCAGGCTGAATTTTCACTCTGACCCCAGCTCTACTTGATGTCTCCTCTCTGATATTACTGTTGCTAAATGCTCCTAAGTGCTTATTCATGGTGGATTTCATGATGGATTTCTTTCTTTATTTAACATCAGATCTGTGCGTGCTAGAAAGTTTCCACAATTTAATTTTGTTGATCTGGAACTATGAAGTATAAATTGATGGATGAAACTTTAACTTTGAATCCAAAACACCCATAACATTCTTAAAAACTTCCTCGTCTTTTTTGTGTTCTAATGAATTCTTGTATTTTTTGCCCCTAAAGGCATCTTCTGGTAGTTTTCGGGGGTCTTCAGGGATTAGAAGCCAGTGTGGACGCCGACCAAAACCTGGATGTGACCGACCCCAGCGCTTTATTTGACCTGTACCTCAACACCTGCCCGGGTCAGGGCAGCAGAACCATTCGCACAGAGGTGAGAGTCGCTTCAGAGCTCATGTGACATTTTTATTGATATGACGTAATTCTGACTCTTGAGTTTTTCCTTTTTTTCTTTCTACAGGAAGCCATCTTAGTATCCATGGCAGGGTTGAGACAGAAGATTTCTGCTGCTTTTACAAATGTTACAAATGGTTCATTAAAGAGTTAGCGACTTCAGACAATATTTCAGTTCATGTGTTTCCTTATTCTTGTTATTTTCTGTAACTGTGTAAATAACTATGAGACTTTTTCTGTAGCTGTAAGAAACAGCTGATACTGGAAGAAGGTTTTTTATTTTCAAGGGGAGCTACAATTTCGCGATTTTATCAAACCTGTTCTCAGAGAGAACAAAGTTGACTGAAAAAAAGACACTGAGCACTGATACAGCTGGTTTTGTTTGTGCAAAGTCGTCAGACTGGGGCGTGGAAAACAAGAACGCATCTGCTGGTGTTTGGTCACCTGAGACTAAAAACTCTCTAACTCCTACAAAGTTTTACCTAGAAAGCTCAAATTTCACCCAGATGTAGATGAAAAGGTGAAGAAGTGATGTGGTGGATGTTTTACGTCTGGCATGAAGCATTTTGAAGTTAATGATTATCAAAGATTGGTTATAAAAAATGAAGAGGAAAAAATGTGTTTTAGCTTCATTTATCCTGATGTGGACTTTAGCCACATATAAAAACATGACATTTTCTGAAACTAGAGACTTAAATCTTTCAAATGAGTTGTAACTGATGAATTTTGACCTTATGGTTCTACATCAGCTCTGAAACATAATACAGAATATAGAGTTAAAGCTCCAATTTCAGTTCATTTAAAAAAGGTCCAAATTGTTTCTTTCATTTTAGAATTATGATTCCAGAATTGAAAATTCTGATTTTAAGGTGAAGATTCTCACTTCAGGGTTTAAGTTATCATGGAATTAGGATTAAAATAAGTAGGATAAATTTATTCACAGGCCTTACGTCTTTCTGAATATAATCTAAGAATACTCAAAAAAATAAAATAAAAAGTTCTAAATTTGATGTCAGATTTCTGAGGAAAAACTAAAAGCTTTTTTCTGGAAGTCAGAATGAAAACAGTTAGATTGATGTTAATGCCTAACCTCTAATGAAAATACAGAATAATCAAGAGGTAACAATTCTGGATTTGAACTCAGAATCAAAAAGAAGTCATTTTACTTAGTACAAAGATAAACAAAATTCAGAAAAAAACGTCTAACTTTGTTTTTAAAATTGGAAGATAGATTTTGATTTCAACATTGTAAGGTGGAAAAAAAAAATCAAAGGTCATTTTTAGTTTTTTTTTTTTTAATAACAGGCTTTACCTCTTCAAAAGAATCACAAAAATGCTTGAAAGTTAGAAATGTATCCTAGGACTCTTGAAAATATTGACAAAATTAAAACTTTGAATTCTGAAGAAAAACTCAGTTTCTGACCTTTAAATTAAAGTTGCTCAAATAATCAATTTTTTTATTTATTGGCCCCATTAGAAATTCAGAACTCAAAGTTAAAAGTCATAATTCTGACTGTAAAAATCAGGTCTTAACACTTCAAATGTTTTTTTACTGGCCCTTTACCCTTTCATTGTTATCCCCAACACCACATCACAAACCACAGTGTATTGATTTCTTCTCTTGTGTCGATTTTATTTCAGAATATTTGTGTTTAATTGCTGAAAATAAATGTACATATTTGATTAAAAAAACAAAACCACAAGCTTAACCTGACGTGTATCGTTTTTCAGACTAACTGTTGCTTTTTTAAAGACAGTGCATAATGCTTTGTTTAAAAAGAAAAACAATCATTTGGAGCACAATGTGCAAAAAAAAAAAAATCACTTATTTATATTGTCAGAAATAAAAATCAGCTTTCCAAGCGAGATCACACACATGCCTGCGTTTAGAGAAGTGGCACATTTACGTACAAGAGTTAAGAGTTAAGGCCTTTTCAGCTTCGTGTCATTGATGTTTTTACCTTCCTGTTGATTTACATGCTTCATGCATCCATCAAATCTTTTTATCATCCCTGTATCTAATAAGTAAGCAGGCACAGATTTAATTATTATATAATGTAATATGATTTAATATAATTATAGGTCTGAAAGGGGCTGGCAGTGTCCCTCTGGATTATATAGAACTGTGTCTTGGAACATTTAATTAAAAACCCCAGTGCAAATAAACACAATCTGTTACAACAGTTGTATGAATAATTTAAAGTTTTAGGAAACTGGTGAAGTTGTACAAAGGTCTTGTTTTAACTTTTTGGTCATTTTGACACCTGTTGTTTATGATTCTACTACTTTTCTGTGAAGCTCCTTTAGCCTCATATCTTATATAGCCTAGTATCTTATTTCTTTTACACTCTCTCTTCCCGGTTCCCTTCTTTATTCCTAATCCTATCATCTCTATTGAGATGTAAAAGCACATTTATACTTGATACTTAAAATCTGAGCATGTATTTGTAGCAGAAGTTGATGATTACACTGTGGAACACAATTTTTGTTGCATTAGGTCTTGCAGCTGTTTCTAACTAAAACATTTTCTTAGTTTTTTCTCTCTATCACCTCAATTTTTGAACTATAGGATCCCCGTTTTCTTAAAAACACTGGAAAACAATCTGAAAAAATCCACAGATTGAATTTTACTGAACTGGAGGGTGAACTGTGGAGAAAAAACTTGACGTGCCAAAAAAAACAAAAAAAAAAAACAACTGACTTCAATTTGGAATCAGCATGCGAGTTTTAGTTTCAATCAGCATAAAAATCTAACTTATAAGCTACGATGGAGTATAAGGGCCACATTAAGAATTTTTTTATTACTTCATATTTTGCTATAAGATTAAGGTTTCAATGAATTATTTTACTACTAGAATAAAGTCAAAGTTAATTATTTTACTACTAAAATACAGTCAAAGTTAATTATTTTACTACTAGAATAAAGTCAAAGTTGATTATTTTACTACTAGAATAAAGTCTAAATTAATTATTTTACTACTAGAATAAAGTCAAAGTTAATTATTTTACTACTAGAATAAAGTTGAAATTAATTATTTTACTACTAGAATAAAGTCGAAATTAATTATTTTGCTTCTAGAATAAAGTCAAAGTTAATTGTTTTACTACTAGAATAAAGTTGAAATTAATTATTTTACTTCGAGATTAAAGTGGAAATTACTTATTTTACTTCTGGAATTAAGTCGAAATTAATTATTTTACTGCGAGATTAAAGTTGCAATTCATAATTTTACTACAAGATTAAAGTGGAAATTAATCATTTTACCACTCGAATAAAGTCAAAGTTAATTAATTTACAACAAGATTAAAGGGGAAATCAATCACTTTACCACTAGAATTAAGTCAAATTTAATTATTTTACTTCAAGATTAAAGTGGAAATTAATTATTTGACTTAGACATTAAAGTTGCAATTCATTATTTTACTACTAGAATAAAGTCAAAGATAATTTTTTTACTATGAGATCAAAGTTTAACTTAATTATTTTACTACTAGAATAAAGTCAAAGCTAATTTTTTTTTCTATGAGATTAAAGTTTAAATTAATTATTTTACTTCTTGAATAAAGTTAAAAATAATGACGTAATTTACTTCGAGAATAAAGTCTGTAGACTTCCAAAAACTGCTAACTGCAGTCACTTATCCTCGTTTCATTCTTCTTTTTCTTCTTCTGATTTGATCGTTTCTTTAACTACTTCTGATACAACTTACTTCAACTTTAATCTCATAGTAAAATAATTCATTTTGACTTTAATCTTGCAGTAAAATATGAAGCAAAAATAAATAAATTCTTAATGTGGCCCTAATACTCCGTCGTAATATGCTTGTTTCTTGGTTTACTGTTTTTTTTTTCCTACTATATAAGAAGACCCTAATTTTCTATCAAATTATACCTTAATTTTTTTTTCAGAACCCATAAGTGCATCGATAAAATCCCCATAATTATAAATAGCAATCTAATCTTTATTCATTTGTGTAACAGTCAGTGCATTTATGTATTTTCATTCTGCTCATTGGTCACATATTAGCAATCATTACACGCATGTGGTCATTAATCAAGAAGGTGACAAAATTGAACAAACTGCTCCCTTTTCTTCTTTTAAATATAACATGAATATTATACAGATATTCTCCCTTTTTCTTCGAGCAGCTGCGTTTACACGTCATATAACTATGGTACAGTCTGTGGAGTCTTTGAGCTGAATCTGCATGCGCCGGAAAAGCCACTGAGGTAAAAAGTTTGAAGCAACAGTTTCATCATTTTCAGTTAAAACATTCAGTTAAAAGTATAGTGCTGTAAAAAATGACCAATGCAAGATATAATAGCTGTAAAATTAAGGGTACAAGCGGGTACTTGAAGTGAAGAGACAAGAAAGTATGACGTAATAATCTTCATCTATACGTTAAAGCTGGTGCGTACAATCTGAGTGAGTCCAGTTACTACAAAAAACTACGATCAGAGGACGAACAGTGGAGCTGTTTGGTACAAAGGCCCTGAAGTCCCAGTGATACATGTTGTTTAATCTTGCGCACACAATAAAGTTACATTATTTGCACATCTATCTTGTTCAGTCATTGTCTTCTTCATGCTTTATAACGTTGTTGGCCCCTGTTGGACACGTGATCTCATAAACAAGACAAGTTATTAACTTATGCACATTTAGTTTGACAGCAAAGGTTATTTTAAGTTGCTTATCTTCTTTGCACATGTGATGATGTTGTTAGCAGCAGTTGTTATCTTTTTGTATCTTTTTATATTTTGGGCCCACTTCATTGTCTTGTTAAGACAAGTGCACAAAAAATAAATATCTTGTTTACTCAAATTATTGCCTTATATGCACAATATAATCATATTTTTAACATTATATTGTGAACCCAACTTGTTATCTTGTTCAGACAGGTTGTTAGGTTGTACGCCCAAGTTGTTATCATGTTTAGACAAGTCATTATCTTGTGCACAAAATATACTTCCATTGTTCTTTCGAGTTATTTTCTCGGTCTCACATGTTATTTTTGTAGTAAGCTCAAGTTATCTTGTTTGAATGTGGCAAGATGTCGTTGTAGTATTTCATACCGTGCACTCGAGTCCTTTATCATGTTTAGATCATTAATTAGATGCAAAATGTAACAAAATGAGGGGTCCGCATTTCCCTTCAGCAAATGCATATTGGAATGCTGAGCATCACATTTCAGCATTAAGCGCTTCATCTTCAAAGGACCGTTCATCTGGTGTCTTTCTTTTTGTAAAGGTTTGTAGTTTTTTTTACTAATAAAAATATAATAATCCCATTTGTTAATCCCATTTGCTTTAAACTGTTAAAGGTGTAAACTTATGGAATAGTTGTGACAGTGAATTAAAAATGCGTAATTCACTTTCTTCATTTAAAAACATGTTTAAAACCAAAGTAATAAGAAAATATGTAAATCAAATGTGAAGAAAACAACAACAAAATATTGGAACTTGGGTTGTGTTTGGTTGTAATATTGCTAGGGATTTCATTGGATTATTTTTACGACTATAATATGTTTTGAAAATGTATATCTTTTCTCCATTAAGAAAACTTATGGTGTTACTCAGACCATGTAATTAAGTTGATTAAGTTTATTTCTACATTTATTTATTTGTTTAATTTAATTTAATTTTTTGCAAAACAGGTAGGAAAAATAAGCATAAGCTTCAGCCTACACCCTTTCGATTAGCTTCAACCATTATGTGATATTTGGATCTATGATATATTTGTTGTGCGTGGTCTTTAAATGCTAATCGAATAAATTTAATTGAATTTGCGTGATATCATTTTGGCACGTTGTTCTGTTGAGAGCCTAATTTATCTTGTGTACCTCAGTTATTGTCTCATTTAAACAAGATATCATCTTGTATCCACAATAATAATGAACTTGCTCACACTTTATGTTGTCCACCCAAGCTATTATCTTCTCAGACAAATGATGATGATTGTGTGCAAAATATAACTGACTCCTTTCCAAGAGTTTTTATCTTGTTTTCATGTTTTGTTTTCATGTTTTGTTATGTTGCTCGCTAATGTTTTCATCTTGCGTGCAACATACAATCACTTTGTTGTTGTCATGTAATCATCTTGTTCATGCATGTTATCAGGCTGTGTGCAAAAGTTATGATCTTGTACGCATTTCATTAAAAACAATTTTTTTTTTGGGACATCAGGGGCTTCGTGGTTTGGCACTGCTGAATGAACTTAAACAACATCTGTAGAACTAAAGGTATTTTCATGCTCCGTCCTCGTACTGATCTCTGTGTTATCTCAAAGTGACATCTGGTAAAGTGGGTTAAATTCTGAACATAACACTGGTGTCATCAGTTACAATTGTCAGAGTTTTCTCCGTAGCACCAAGAATCCTTTTCAGATCGTTAGCAGTGTTGGATTACCAATCAGACGTTTCCTTACAGGCAGATAAATTTAGTCCACATTCAGTTTCTGTTTGGTGTCACAGAGATGCTTCGGACTAAGATATTCAAGACTGTCTCGCTGCAGGAAAATCATTTTTTAAAGCTAGAGCTGTACAAGTGTAATTATAACTGTTGGTGCTCACTATGATATCAGTGCTGAAGTTGAAATATTGATTTCTCTGTCCACATGGCTCATAACAAATGTACAGTCACCTAATAGGATAGTTATAGTCATGGACGAAAGTGTTGGCACCCCTGGAATTTTTCAAGAAAATACATTGTTTCTTCCAGAAATTGTTGCAATTACAAATGTTTTTGGCATGAATGTGTTTACTTACTTGATGAGCACTGGAAAAAAAATGAAGAAAAAAGTCAAAATGGACACAATTTTACACAAAACAAAAATTGGGTCGTACAAAATTGTTGGCACTGTTTTAGAATTGTAGGTAAATAATTTAATTTCAAGCAGGTGATGCTTGTTTAAACTCAGCTGTGGTGAGTAACAGATGCTGGTGATATAGAAATCACACCTGACGGCAGTTAGAATCTATAAAAGTTGACTCAACCTTTGTGTTGTGAGCCTTTGTGTCACACCAAGAATGGAGAAGAGGAAGAAGAGCTCAGGAGTGTCTGAAGACTTAAGACACAAAATTGTTGAAAAATATAATCTCAAGGATACAAGATCATCTACAGAGATCTTAAAGTTCCTTTGTTTACTGTGTGTAATATAATCAAGAAGTTTAAAACCCATGGAACTGTGGCTAATCTCCCTGGACGAGAACAGAAGAGAAAAATTGACAAAAGCATGAAACGCAGAATAGTTTGAATGGTGGATAAACATCCTCAGACAACTTCCACACAAATTCAAGCTGTCCTGCAGACCCAGGGAGCAGAGGAGTTAGCTCTGACCAGATGCCGTTATTTGAATCAGAAGAAGCACTATGGCTGGAGACTGAGGAGAACCCCACTGCTGACTAATGGCGCTTTTCCACTATACAATTCCAGCCCTACGCTACTCGGCTCTACTCGGTTTGTTTACCTTTTCCTCTAGCCCGACTACAGACTCACGGTGGGCGTGGATCTTATAACACAGCTGCGCAGAAGTGCGTGCATGTCATCTATAATGTGACACAGACATAATTTTGTACAAACATATGTGCCACCGTGGTCTTTAAAGGAAAAAAGAAAAGCTTTCAAAAGATTTCATTAAAGTGATACAGCGGCTCAATGTTGGGCGTCATGACAACAGAGGTAAACAACAGCCTCGTGCTGCTGCACGCGGAGGAAAACGAAGGAGCTGCTTCCTGACATCAACTCTTCCCTGGATCCAGTGAGATCGCTTTAATTTTTGATTTTTGGGCCTGGTATACCAGAGATTTTTTGTCGATCAATCATTCTTCTTTGAACTGGTTTTCCTTTTTGGTTCCCTGTGGATTAATGGACTGATTGGTGCTTAAAGACTCTCGTGGCAGACAGATCGCTCCTGCGCCAACGAACTTTGATTTATTTTAAAAGACTCTTTAAACCGAACTATCTTTGCTGTTAACTTCTTTTTTGTTTAAAAAGGACTTTTAACTTCTTTAGGAATCATGAAGGAGCATTTTAGGGCTGTATTTTGTCTTCGTTCAGTCTGGTTCTGTGCCGTCGGGTTTAAATGTCATTAAAAACCTGTTGCTGACTTTTTCGTTTTCCTCTTGTAAGTGATTTGTGCAGAGTCAGAAAGTGAAGCTTTGGAGACGATATTCTCTAAAGCAGGTACTTAAAACTGGCGTCTGACATGTAGTACCGCGTCTGTGGAAACGCAACACAAACTGAGTAGAGGCGAGTCGAGTAGGGTCCAGACGGGTCAGTGGAAAAGGGCCATAAAAGACATAAAAAAGCAGTCTGGAGTTTTGTAGGGCCTGGTGCCAGAAAGCTGGGTCTGTGTGGGAGGCCATAAGTGTTCCAGCGGGACAATGACCCAAAAAATACCTCAAATAGCACAAAGGAATGGTCAGAGACAAAGAGCTGGAGAGTTTCGACGTTCATATTTTTCAACATTTTAGCGTCTTAAGTCCTCAGACACTCCTCGGCTCTTCTTTCTCGTCTCCATACTTGGTGTCAACTTTTATAGATTCTAACTGTTGTCAGGTGTGATTTCTATATAACCAGCACCTGTTACTCACCACAACTGAGTTTAAACAAGAATCACCTGCTTGAAATGAAAGATTTACCCACAATTCTAAAATGGTGCCAACCATTTTATACGACCCAACTTTTGTTTTGTGTAACATTATGTCAATTTCAGCTTTTTTTCTCCCAGTTTTTGTGTTTTTCCAATGCACATTAAGGAAATAAACACAAACATTTGTAATTGCAACAATTTCTGGGAGAAATTATGTATTTTCTGGAAAAACTCCAGGGGTGTGCAAATACTTTCGTCCATGACTGTATGTGTACCAACTTAGTCAAAGCTTTCCCATAACACAGGAAACACAAGTGCATTTTCAATACATAAAAGTTTTAAAAACATATAAAAATTTGTTTTCTTCCTATTAACAAAACACTTTTGTCAAAGTGGAATGCAGTTTTCAGATTCCTCTCCAGACCGTGACTCCCCTCTCCTTTTCTGAGACAGAAAACACTCCCATAAATCTCAGTCCTTTGGTCCAATAATAGCTCTTTCCCCAAAGCTTCTTCTTTCTCCTGGAAATAGCTGTCATTCATCATGTGAAGCTCATTCAGAGGGAAGTTACAATGGGATCCAGTACAAAGCGCTCGGGGAGATCTCTTTCATCAAAGTCTAGTCACCATTTGGGATGAACGAAGGTGATGTTGTACTGCTTGGCCCAGCGTGCAAACACCTGTTTCTCTGTAATGAAGCGATGGTGGTTCCCTCTGCGGCCACTTTCATTCTGGATATAAGTCAAACATTCATCAGGTCCTCTGGGCTTGTAGTAGTGGTAGGGCATCTTTTTGGATCCAGATTTTTTTCTGGAAAGGAGAGATTTAATCAGTCTTAACACAAAATCTGTGACTAATAATGATGTGCTTTTGGAAACAGCCTTAAGTGGAAACAACACAAACTAACACTGATTTTTATGGAGTACGATCACTGTCAAAAAGACGTATGCATAATTAATGATTTGTACTTGTAATTTCACAATTTCACCGTCAAAAAAGTTGTTTTAAAACATTTTTCACCTTTTGCACCTTGCTTCACCTTCTCCACTTAGTTAAACAGAAAAAATCATTCTACTCACACGCAGTGACTGGGTGGAACCATCCCGTAAACTTTGATATTATCACAGATTTCAATGGCTATGACCATGGTGAACCAGCCTGTGCTCAACCACGAGTGAGACATTTGTCTGAGTAAAAAACACAAAAGAAAACATTTGAAACAGAGTAAGTAAAAGCAAAATATACCCAAAGTGATGCTGGTGAAAAATACAACATAACACATTACTCAAAACACTCACCTGTCTCGTCCTGTCTCTCTGTGAAACAAATTGTCAAATCTGCGCATCTTATTAGGCGTGACGCTAAAACACGACAAATTGCTGTAGGTCATACTGACTCTCTGGAGCAATCTGTATAACGTTCCTTTGGCGTCCTTTCCAATCTTATTGGGGGGTCCCCAGAAGATGATCACAGGGTGGCTGTCAGTCCGTTGCAGGAACTCGTTCGGCCTGCGGACCACCCTGAACACGCTGGAGTGAGCGACGACTCTCAGAGTGGTGTGGTTCCCCACGTCCGCCTCGTAGCCCATCGTTGGGGCGTCGTTCATTCGTATCACACACTCCGTACGGTCGATCTCTTCTCCTGCTCCGGTGCCCAGGACGTGGCTGGAGCTTGTTACTAATGCGCAGTTATGACAGTGGAGGGTCATGTTCTGAAAGGACAGAACAACATGAAACCAGACGCTGTCATTAATATTATTACCTTTTAGCAACCTTTTTCAACCTGCAGGTGTTTTAACCTCTTACACTCCTCCAAAGCGTTGGCAACCCATTTGCTATTCCTCTGACGTCATTTAAGTATAAACAGTAACTCCTTTGTCAAACATCAGAATGCTATACCGTGTTAGAAAGCTTAGGTTCTTCACATTTCAGCCGCTAAGTTTGTTTTACAATTTACTTGACCAACAAAACGTAATTAATGAAAGAATCACTCTGATAGTGATCATAAAAACTAGGACGTCCTACCTGTTTGGGGTCATTACGTCACATCCTGACGTCCGTACCCTGAATATTCACTCTCCTTTCCACCAGAGGAATCCAGAGTTCAAACATATCAAAAGTGTTGTTTCATCAAATTATTCCGAGTGCTGAAATTTCTCCTGTAAAGCCTGCTGTAGCTAGGTAGACTGCTGAAAAATTGTTGTTTTTTTTTGCTGCGCACAAGAAAACAAAGTTGACTACAAAGAGGACACTGAGCACTGATACAGCTGGTTTTGTTTGTGCAAAGTTGTGAGACGAGACTGTGGTAAATGAGGACACATCTGCTGGTGTTTGGTCACTTGAGACTTAAAACTCTCTAACTCCTACAAGGTTTTATTTAGGAAGCTCAAATTTTACCCAGATGTTGATGACAAGGTGTAGAATTAATATGGTGGGTGTCTTATGTCTTGCATGAAGCATCTTGAAGTTAATGATGCTCAAAAATTGGTTATAAAAATGAAGAGGGAAAAGGTGTTTCAGCTGCATTTATCCTGATGTGGACTTTAGCCACATATAAAAACATGACATTTTCTGAAAAACTAAAGACTTAAATCTTTCAAATGAGGGGTCACTGATGAATTTTGACATCACATAGGCCAGAGTTGGGTGGAATGTAAGGATTGTCCTAAAGCAATAAGAGGATACAGACTTTGGCTCATTATCAAACCACATTTGTCTCGTTCTCTGATTTTTTTTTTCTCTTTTATTGACCATAAACACATATCCATTAAAGAAATTTCATCTCAATCCTTGGACTCCTGTGAATGAGCTTGAACTAAAGCCCAGTGGCTCCTCTTCCAAACTGTAAGCCAATATCATAAAGTGGATTAAGTCCATTCATTGTAGTAAGTAGGTCTGGGTTGTGAAATCTTGATGTGATGTTGAGTCACAATCCTGTGCAGAATCTGCAAGTACATGTATTAAAACAAAAACACAGGAGCTAAAACGAACTCCAATATCATGTATTATTTTCTAAATGGCCTGGAAACTGTCCAGTCTTTGAGATCCTTAACTGATTTTTTCATATCAAAGGCATTTTGATTGCTTTCTGGAATCTGTAGTGCTTTTTCTCAAGGACAGAGACTCCGTTTCCCATGAGCATCATCATCCACTGTCATAAAGACATAACTCTTGACAAGACGTGCATCTGGAGAGCAGTTCTTCTTTTTAATACTTCTTTTCTTTGCTCCTACTTTTTGCAGGATGCAAGGTGACAAGATAATGTATCACGCATTTAGAATTACAATAAATTCTGGTGCTGATTTTTATTCTGAATTGTGGATTGCGAACAGGCAACAAGCATAAAAGTGAGACGATTTCAAGTCTCACTGGGCCGTAAAGGTTTTCATTTAATGATAGTCCAAGGGGCAAAGCTCCAACACACAAAAACAGGAACATGTTGCCATCGCTTTGAATAAAAATAGCAGTTACATCTCCCCACAAGAAAGGAGAAGTAACCTCTACACTCAACAGTACCTGTTTTTTTTTCCTACCCCAGGTAATGTTCAAACCCTCAGAGCAAAATATTGATGTCACAGTTCTCTAGTCGACAGAATACAACAATAAAACAGTCTAATTCTACAGTTTATGCCTCTGTATAAACTCAAGAAAATGACCCAGACCATCAGGAGGGTCTGCTCTACCTGTTCTGAAAAGTCTGTAACTCAATTAAAGTAAAACAAGAGAAGTTTCTCATAATAAAACAACACAAGGATGTGCAAGAAATAAGAAGTACCACTTTGTCCACAGGGGTTGCACGAACTCCTCATAACTGCTCCAAATACGAAGCATTCTTCATTTTTTAATATAGTTTGAGTCTCAGAGGATGACGTCCTGTTTGAGCGTATATTATCTGGCTTGCAATGAAATTTGGAATATGAATTCATGCTACACGGAGATTGCATTGTAAAAAACAAAACAAAACCAGGTCTTATGACATCAATATTTTTCTTTGTTCATAACAGCAGGATATTGAACTCTAAAGTGATCTTGTTATCTGGGGTATGGGTGTTTGAGTGTGTGTTATTGATTATTACACCACAGCATGGGGAGTAGTGCGGTAAAAGGGGGAATAGGGAATGCAGTATGATCATTAAGTAGTCTGGAGAAAGCGTTCCTGCACTGTCTATTAAACAATTACTCTGAAAAGTGCCAGAATAACATGGACTCAGAGATTTAACATCCTAAGCTAAAATGAAAAAGATGGATGAACCAGTTTAGCTCTGAACTCATAGTATCATATAATGTTGAAGCATCTAGCTGCAGGCATGGCTCTGCACTCTTTGTCTTGTTGTGAAGTTACATAACAGGAACAAAGGAAGCACAGATAGAGTGAAAACCCCCAGAGAGGAGCTGAACAACTTTCTAGAAGTTAAACTACATCCTTTTTCTGCTGCATCCTCATGCCCTATGACATGTAAACAACAATAAGAGTCAGTTTTTCGATCGTGTAACGCCTGTTGTAATGCATCTGTTTTCTTATGGAGTACACAAAGTACCTTGTTCCCACTGACTGATACATATCCATCCCTGCCAGACCACCTCTTCAGATCCGTCGTCATTAGAGCATGATTTGTGGCCACGTGGAAGGGAGCGTAGACGTCATCGCTAACATTGTTAGAGCCGTACAGGATGAGGAGCGTCATCAGGACAAAGATGGCTGCCAAGATTACCATCCTGTGGCTCTGCTGACCCTGCAGCGAGAACAACAGTCGTTAAATGTGACTCATTTCAGTAAGAAAACACAATGTGCCATTTCAGAGTGAACCAAACATCAGTCTAAAACAGACCTGAACTAACTACTTTTCTTTTACTTTCCTGTTTTGACATGAAATGCAATAACATCATATCACACTTTCAATGAAGACACAAATAATTACTGGAGCTACAGTACAGGCCAAAAGTTTGGACACACTTTCTCATTCAATGCATTTTCTTTATTTTCATGACTATTTACATTGTAGATTCTCACTAAAGGCATCAAAACTATGAATGAACACATGTGGAGTTATGTACTTGACAAAAAAAGAAATAACTGAAAACATGTTTTATATCCTAGTTTCTTCAAAATAACCACCCTTTACTCTAATTACTGCTTTGTTTACTTTTGGCATTTTTCAAGAGGTTGTCACCTGAAATGGTTTTCTCTTCACAGCTGTGTCTTATCAGGGTTATTTAGTGGAATTTCTGGCTTTGTCAATGGGTTTGGGACCATCAGTTGTGTTGTGCAGAAGTCAGGTTAATACACAGCCGACAGCCCTATTGGACAACTGTGAAAGTTCATATTATGGCAAGAACCAATCAGCTAATTAAAGAAAAACGAGTGACCATCATTACTTTAAGAAATTAGGTCAGTCCAGTAAATACAGGGTACCTGCAGGTTTCAGAAAGTCAAATTTAAGGCTTTCAAATAGCCTTTCAATGCCACTTTGAATTAAATTTAACACCAAAAAAACATAAATGGGTCAATGACAAAAAGAGGGTCTAAAAATGTATTTTTAAAAAGTTCTTTGAAAATGGATAAAAACACATTTCTGAGAGAAGAATTGGTCAGTAGTTGACCAACATTTCAAAGTTTTTAGGTTCATTATTTTTTAGTATTTTTAATTTGAGCACCCAAAAATGTCAGGTGGCGCAACCATTATATGAAAATATATTTATATGTTCCTGTTATTTTTTCTGTGTGAAATTATTGGCAAGTATCTCTCAAGTGTCTGTAGTGACTCATACATTTTCATTTTGTGTGTTTTATTTCTTTTATTTGTGAATAAGATAAATAATTTGATGTTAAAATAACATTTCACATTATTACATTGGTTGTACCACCTGACATGGAAATTGTTCCAGTCACCAATGAAGTGAAAAAACCTTTTTATCAGTATTTCAGAGAAATCTACAAACTTTTCCACTTGGTCACAAATGTCATTTGGGCTCCTCTGGCTGATGCAGTTTCCTGTTTCCTGTTTTATTCTCTTCACTTTAAAATAAAAGTCTAATGTTACGGTTGCACCACCCTGACATTTGACAAGGTGAAAACAACAAAAGTTTTTTAAATTTCTCAACAGCTTTAAAATTCTTTTTATTTGCAAAGAATGTTTAATTTAAAAAGGGTCAAACATAAAATAATGCCACTGTATTTTTAATTTCCATTTACAATAACTGACATTCAATTTTTAGAGTTTAATTACTGTGGATACTTGTCAGGACGGTTGCACCACCTGACATTTTGGGGGTTTGAGGAACAAAAACACAAAAAAACATGTTATATTTTAATAGTTTAAAGATGTGTTCAAATAACACAGGTTTCATAGAATAAAGAAATAAATGTGATGAAATACTCAATTCATGATGGAAGGAAATATTGCACTCGGACACAAAAAAAGGGACGTCACGTCATTGACCCACATATAGTCGATGGTTTGGGGGTCCTGCTGGATAACAACCAAATCATAGCGTGTGTCACTTAATGAGACTCATTCAAATTTACTTTTTGACTGTTTATTGAACATAAAGTTGCTCATTGGTTAATATCTGGATGTAAAAGTGCAAACAGTGGCATACAGTCATAGACAGCTTTCACTCTAAATCTACTTCTGGAAAAGTCCCGCAAAAAACACCAAAAAACAATAAAACATTAACAAATCACGCCTTGATAAATTTAAGACTTTTGAGTAATTTATTTAAGACCAGAATATAACATTTTAATGACTTTTTAAGGATGTGTAGGAACCCTGAAACCCTGAAATTTTGGCCTGTACTGTATGTACCTCGACTTCATCTCAGTTTGATTATGATGACTGAGTGAGGACACTTTGAGAACATTTTATTCACCAATACTGAACATGTTAAGTGCAGAAAATGTTTAAAGATTTACAACCAAAGTAGATACATCTGTCTAGTTTAAATTAAAAATCCTACATGGGTGAAAACCTTAAAGAAAAAAAAACAACAGAATGGTTGATAAATAAATAAAAAGGCTTACCTTGCCTGAGATCCTGAGCCCCATGCTTTCTGATCAGGCTGTGCAGCAACACATTCACTGTAACAGTCTGTCATCATACCTACATGTTCATACAGGAAGGAAGAAATAAACCTTTAACAACCTCAAGATGATTTTATGAGTCAATGCCACAGCAACAACGTGACAAGAGCCGTAACCGTTATACATAAAAATATTAAGTAACACAGTCAAACAGTGTGACACAAGGGAAAAACTGTTTTTTTTCCAATGATAATCCTACGACAGAGTCAAAAAGATACCAACATTTTTGTGTTTTGACTCAGAGATAACACGTTACGCAGACACTCTCCGTTCACTCCTGACGTCAATTTTCTCGTTATCTTTTTAAAACAATATCCCACAAATGGGATTAAGGTCTTTAACGTGAAAGTATCATGAGGAAAAGCGTCGGTATTAACGGCTGTGTTTGATAATCCGCTTTACCGTTTCATGGCCGTTGCTGTTCCGTTGTGTTGATGTCTCCCCCCTCATCCCTCACGCGCCCCATCTTCCTGCACCACTTCTGACGTCATCACAACGTCTACCACTGCAGCACTGAGATGAGTTGTGTAGGGGGCTGTCCAAAAGTGTGTGTGTGTGTGTGTNGATCAGTAAATCTTAGTAAAACACAACAGTCATTCAAACATACACAGGACAGTGTGACGTACCATACAAGAATGTGATTTTAATTCCACCTTTATTCAAAATTATTACATATTTTTTAAACTTGGTTTTAACCCTAGAGAACCCACGGGGTCAAATTTGGCCGTTTTTTTTTTTTTTTTTTTTTTTGGCTGCTACCCAAATTGAACAAATACTAAAAAAAAAGTCAAATTTAACTTCAAAAGCCCAGAGTACCACTTCTTGCCCCTGCATAGAGACACCAAGTGGATGAATACTGAACTGACATGAGCCAGAATGATAGTGACAAGCTGGTGACCACACGCTGTTTTGTTGAGCTGGAAATCTACCCAAACAAAATCGTCTTCTCAGCAATTTTGTGTATTTTTTCTTAATCTGTTAAGTATAAGCTAGAATGATGCCTAGAAGTATTGTTTTGGTTCTTCTTGGATAAATTAGCGTCTCTGAGCCAGTTCAAAAAACGATGGGCCAAAAATGACCCTTTGGTTCATTGAGTGACTTTGTAGATGGAGACTGGTGACAGTTTTATATGGCTTAAGCCCTGGGACAAAAATTTGTGTAATTACTTTTTTTATTTGGAAAATTAGGAACTATGCATTAAATGACCGCTATAAGTTCACTGAACACCAAAATATAATCTTTTTTCAATTTTAACCCTTTATTCTCTAATTTAGGATTTTGGCCAAAGTGTGTTGGTACATTCAAAATCCAGTTCTAACATGCAACAAATAAAGCAAAAAAACATTGTCAAATGTAGTTGTGTGTTCACTGATTATTTTCCTACATTTAAAATAGTTTGCATTGACAGTGTTTGTTATTGTGATTCTAAGCCTAAAGCCAAATGGGTCGAATTTGACCCAAATCCTAAATTAGAGAATAAAGGGTTAAAATAGAAAAAGTTGATATTTTGGTGTTCACTGAACTTATAGGACTCATTTAATACATAGTTCATAATTTTCCAGAGAAGAAAAGGGTTCTTGGGTTCTCTCAAGTAATTTTATTGGTTTTCATATATCTTGAACACACATGTGGCTTCTTTTCATCACAAAGTCGTACATTTAATGCGATTATTGATTCATCACACAAGTTACTCACAACTTATTTCAGCTCGAATATGCAAACATTTACAAAAGACAGTCTGTTCCCTTGAATATAACACAAGCAATTTAAATATAAACACACGAATATATTGTTAATTTTTAAAATATATTTAGTTATAGTGTTTGGTAAACGCAGTACAAGAAGAAACATAACTCTGCCAACATAACTCCAACTTCCATCCTGATGACTGATAACATGAAGGAGTCACTAATATTAAAGAATATCTACAGGGTTGTTTTTCTTAGATGAGATAATTTTGCACGTGCTGGTGTCCAAATGATTTATTAAAGTGGAGTCTGCAGCAGTGAATCAGGCTGTAACAACTGCAACAAGATAAAACCAGATTACGATAATTTGCAGATGCAAAATCAACTAATAGTGAGAGCAATGAGAGTTTCAGGCCAGGTTTGATTGAGTAGAGTCCCTGTTTGTGAGTGAAGAGTTGGTTTTGGAGTTTTCTTTACAGTTGGTTCTCAGAGTTGTTTTCCTGGTGGATGCACTTGGATCAGATGATGACTGACCTCTGCTGGTTCCCTTTCTGATCTTCTGACACCTCAACATACTTGACAGCTCTTTGTGAAACTGGGATGATCCAAAGAAGTAGACCAGAGGATCCAGGAGGCAGTTCACACTCCCCAAACACTGAAACGTTAAATAAACTCTGTAGTATTTCTCTGCATGACTAGAGTCTATCAGGCGAACGATGCAGAGACAGTTTGTGGGAGTGAAGCAAATCACAAACATCACTAAAACAGTCGAGGCCAACACTACTGCTCTTCTTTTCTTGTGAGCAGGACTTGGTTGGGCTTTGCTCAGAGTTATAATCACCCGAGTGTAGGAGAATGCTGTGATGATGAGAGGCAGAAAGAAGAAGAGGCAGCAGTAGGTGATGTAGTATATCATATAGAATTGAAACATATCCATGGGAAAGAGGTCGTAGCATGTGGTGATGTTGTCGAGGTGAACAGTCTGTTCAGTTATTAGTAGAGGAATCGTTCCAGCAAAGGACAAAACCCACATGACGACACAGACTATGACTGACTTTCTTGAACTCCTCCAGGTCAGAGACTCCACTGGGTAAACGACAGCGAGGAAACGGTCCACGCTGATGGAAGCGATGAGCAGAACAGAGCAGTACATGTTCCAGAAAAAGGCTGCAGTGACCAGATGGCACATGGCAGAACCAAAGATCCAGTTGTTGCCGTTAATGTGGTAGGAAATCTTGAAGGGCAGCACCGCGGCACAGAGCAGGTCAGCACAGGCCAAGTTCATCATGTAGATTGAAGCAGCTTTCTTTGGTTTGACCCTCAGAATAAAAACCAGCAATGCACAGATGTTTAACGGCACGCTGATGATGAAGACCAGTGTGTAGAAGGAAGGGATGAAGATTGTGGACAAACGGCCTGTTAGTAACAGCTCTGCTTCCTTTGAGAGGTCTGGGATCTTAATCCAGTGCTCGGAGTCAGAAGAGTCTTCTAATGAGTGATAATAATACTCTGAGGAATTCACATGGATGTCAGAAAGAGTGGAGTTATTGTAGGGAGAAAGTTGAGCATCTGGAAGCTCTGGTTGACTTTTTGTCTTCTCTCCAGACAGATTCCTTTGAGGGTCTGAAATAGGAAGAAGAATGTCTCAAACAGATATAAATAGGAAAAGGGATGGAACGCTTTCAGCATTCAGAATCAGAATAGCAGATATTTGTTTTACACTTGTCACACAGCAAATCTACTGATGTTAAAATAACAGAAGAAAAGCGTTTATTGTTATTTAACACCCATGTACAGCAGGGTCTCATGTCCACTGTGTGCCCTCCTCACTCATGGTTACAGGGTTTGATAAGGAATTAAGTTCAGTTCAATTACATCTACTCATTTTTTCAATGCTTTCTTCACATTATCTCTATAGCCCCTCCCACCCTTGCAGATCTCAACACACTGAGTTAACTTTGCTTTGCACCCTCAGCTGTACAAACAACCAATTTGATTGAGTAATGGCTTTAAAAAATCCAACAGAGACCAAAAAAGGTTGTAAGAACAGAACAATTCTTGCAACCATGAGTGAAGAGGGAACGAGAGCAGTGGCACAGTACATAAAATTTAACTCAGTCTCCTCTTTTAATTTTAACTCCTTTAGATCGTCAGATTTAACATTACACCCATGGAACCACTTGTCAATAAGCACGCTCACTGCAAACTAGATATAAATTTGGTTGGCAGTTTTATTACTGGCTCAAATTTTTGTCAGTAATCTTCAGGGACAAGTTCATCCATCCAAACGTCTCATTATCAAGAGTCCGTTCAATGGATAAACTGGCGGAAACTTCTTGCCCTTTTCCCCTGAGTTACACTGGAGCAAAAGTGGCCAAAACTCTCTGGACCAGATCAAAGCAGCATGATGAGCGCAAACATGAAATATGTGAAACGCTCTGCGCTGCAATAACACAGTAGATGTGATTAACATGCATTAATATTTTCAACTTGATAATATTACTGTAATTAATGAAACACAGTTAACACGCAAAAGTCTCTGCCCACTATGTGTTAATATTAGTTTTCTTGAATCGATAGCAATTAAGAAAAACTGGCACCATAACATCAATTATTGTCCTATCGCCACTGTTTATATCCATGTTTTAGATATCATAAAGCTGAATATCCTCTCTTTAAAGTTTGTTGACATACATTTTGGAAAGTCTGTTTATTTCCCGTTTGAATGCCACATTAGTAGAGATTATCCAAGTGTAACATGAGCAGCAGAGCTGTGGGCTTCACCCATTTAGGATTTATTAGATCACCAAAGAGGCAGGGAGCAGCTTCAAAGAGCTCCTTCTGTCAAAAACTGTGTATTCTTATTTATATTTGAAGCATCACTCTTTTAAAAACCATTACATTTGAAGGAAATGTCTTATCAGATGTGATATGGTGCGCACTTAGTTCCAAGTTAATATAACCTTTCAAAAGTTTCCTTTAATGATGTCATCTCCTACATTTCATCAGTTTATATGTAAAAAATTACCAGCTAACACCTGTGTGATGAAATAGTGAGTGAGATTCTTCTTACCTTTCAGGATTGGACTGGTTGAATTGAAGTCTGAGATGTTGGAGTTGTTTTGTAAATCTGACACAGCCTGAGCAAACATCAGCACCACCAGGATCAGACTTTTTAGACTCCTCGACATCCTGCTGATAAAATCATAAACCCTAAAAGCTCAATCCCACATCAAAGCAACATCAAGAAATATCAGATTTTCTGCGTCCACTGAGCGAGTTTCTGGTTTTATCTGCTTCTGATCGACTTCCAGTGAATTTATCCTTATCCCTTGTTCCCTCCCACACTTCGATCCAACTCACACAACTTCATTGCCAATCAGCATTTGGAAAGACATTTACAAGGAGTCACTAGAGGAGTCCTTTGGGAGCTTCAAGATTTTGATCTTCTTTCCAAAGTGCATGGAAAAATTTATTTGGAAACGTGACGCTGTTTGTTCAAAAAAATACTGCCTTGTTTAGATGTGCCCAAAGTTGTTCCAGACTGCGACTGGAAGATTGTTGAGTGTATTAGTTGGCGTGCTGGTTGCTAATGGATGAGTAATGGACATTTTTTCAATATATTAGTGATTAAGCAACATGACCCTTTTTCCTTTATCATTAAAAACCAAGTGGAGGAAACCATAAATGAACAGAAATGTTGTAATGAGTGAATATACCAAATTTTGTACTTAAGATATGCATTTATTTCATATTTCCGGGTGTGCCTTGTTTGATATCAGGGTGTTGGAAATGAGCTGTGTGTGGTCTGATACTAATTCTAATACTGATTTACCTGTTACAAATGATATTTTTGAGTTAATGTAGAGATGATTGAAAATTCAGGGATGTTTCATACCAATACAAGAAGCATAAGGAGTAATACACGAGTATTATTACAGTACAGTAGTCATCATATCTTTTTGCTTAAAGTGAATTTACGTCTCTTTTGTGAACCAATTTCAGTTTTTGCGGGGATTAATGAAGTACCATTGTGTTCTATTCTATTCTAGTACAAGTACCCCCTTATGAGTATTTACCCATACCATGTACAGATATCACTAGTACTTTTGAAAATCACAACCGTAACTAACCAACAACTAAAATTTCATTTTACACAACGACAGATCATTTTGAACTGTGTCTTTCATTTCTAAAAGAAGGCAGCACAGACACTCTGCCAATAAGATAAAATACATCATTTATAAATCATTTATAAATGCATAACAGTGCAAAAATAAACCTAAAGAGGGGGCCCACATTTCCTTTCAGCAAATGCAGGGTGTCAAAATGCTGAGCATCACATTTCAACATCATTGCTTTTCCCTTTAAGAAAAGCTCAGTGTTGAAATGCTGAGCCCCATTTCAACATTAAGCACTTTCTTGTAGGAAAAGCTTAACATTGAAAGGCTCAGCAACAACTCTTACCTCAACATCTAAATTGCTGCATTGGAGTAATGCTGATCTGAGTGAGTTCTATTTATTAAATCTCAGTCTTCAATGAACGTTCATCTTCTCCGACTATGAAATCATCAAATAAAATCTTGTTAAAACTTTGTTTACTTTAGTCCTATGGAAAAGGAGTATGTGAAAAACTGTGTGAGGAAATACTTCAGCAACAGTGGATTCAATTTTGGATTTAATCAGTTTGTAAAGTTATCAAAAGGTTAATTTTCTAGAAAACCTGGATACATTTTCATAAAATAGGAACAAGGCTGACAAAAGTATGGGAGAGATGCAGTCTTTAAGGCCTCACATAGCTCTGCATCAAAAAGAGACATGACTGTGGTGGAAGTCCCTGCACAAGCTTCAAGTGACTTCAAAACAACACACCAAGATATAAACATGATCCAAAAATAGACTAAGACAAAGTGAAAAAAACCTTTCTGGGGTTTTTCAAACTTAAAATTCAACACTCTTTGAAATGTCAACTCTTTGCCAAACAAAAGGGGTGAACTGAAGACTGGTGAAGACCAAGAAAGTATAACTGGTGGTGGAAGTCCCATGTGATTTCATCCATGAATCTGTTGCCAGGATACAGACTCAACATCCTCAGACACTGATAATAATCTAAGGAGACTTCAATCACTGAGAGACTTTAATTCCCACCTGACTGGATTTACACAGTTTGTTAACTGTCCGACCAGAGAGAATACAACACTTGATCTGCTGTTTGTTAATCTGATCTGTTATTACCACGACTGGTGGAGAATCCAGTTCAATCCTGGACCCTGTGGAGTTCGAGGCTGACAGGAGAATATGGACAAGCTGTCATCTCTGATGGACTTTTCTAATTAATTCATTAATTTCTACTTCTACTGTTCTAAGCACCACTCAGTGGTAGCTTGTTGCAGCGGCGTTGCATTGCTGCTGTGAGTGTGAATTTATATCTTATCTTATATGATCTTATCTTTTTGGAAAATGTGGGTTCCACTTCCTGCAATCAGCTTATCAACTCACAACGTTTGAGTTTGCTCTGATTGATTGATTGATTGAATATTTCTTGGTATTTGAGTGTCATTTGCTGCTATCCTGACAATGCTTTTTTTTTTTCTTTTTTGGGGAAGACTTTGGATATTTCACCCAAGACAACATCAGTCCATATTCTGTATTTATTACAACATCATGCCTCAGTAGCCCCACCAACATGAAAAAAGAGGCTTAAACTGTTGAGCAGCTGAGTTTCTAAATCAGGCACCTATGGGAAAGCTGAAAGTGTTCTACCCTGTTCTCATAACTCTTACGGAGAGTCAAATAGGCGATAAACATTTTTGAGGACTGAAATAACCTCTGAAGGCTCATTATAAGGGTTCAAGGAGTTCACTGCCTTTGGGCAAGACATTTATTCAGTTTATTACTCAGACTGAAAATGAGAGTGTCCCTTGCGTGTTTCTTGAGTGTGTGTCAGGTCAGGTTTGCTTGAGGAGAGCTCTTGTTTGTTTCACCTCACAACCAAAGAAACGCCAATCTAAAGTCACGACAAAACCTGGAAAACCTGGTCTGTTACTGCTTGGCGACGACCAAGGGACAAACCAGAAAACAGTGGGGGTCGTATGACCTGTCGAGAAAGACTTTGAATCTACTAGGTTTCATCATCTGGTCTCCTAGGTCCTACGTCAAGTGTGAGGGGTTTGTGTCTCTCATTAGATAAAATATGTATGAGTTTATATTTCCACACTCAAAGTCCAGCACTCGCGCAATGTAAAAACAGTTTGTGGGAGTGAAACAAATCACAAACATCAGCAGCACAGTCGAGGCCAAAACTACTGCTCTTCTTTTCTTGCGAGCATCACCTGATTGGGCTTTGCTCAGGGTCACGATCACCGTGGTATAGGAGACAGCTGTGATGACCAGGGGCAGAAAAAAAAGGAGGCTGCAAAGGGTGATGTAGTACACATTGTAGAAATATTCAAGCTCTGTGTAATAGAAGTCATAGCATGTGGTGATATTAAAAAATGTGAGAAAAATAGTCTGTTCTCTGAGTAGGAGGGGCATTGATCCAGCAAAGGACAGGACCCACATGACTGCACTAACTATGACTGCTTTTCTTGAATTCCTCCAGGTCACAGAGAGTATTGGGTAGACTATAGCAAGGAGGCGGTCCACGCTGATACAAGTTATGAGTAGAATAGAGCAGTACAGGTTCCAGAAAAAGGCTGCAGAGACCCAACGGCACACGGCGGCACCAAAGATCCAGTTGTTGCCATGAAAGTGGTAGTAAATTTTAAAGGGCAGCACCGCGGCAAACAGCAGGTCAGCACAGGCCAAGTTCAGCATAAAGATTGAAGCGGGCGTCTTAAGTTTGATCCTCAGAACAAAAACCAGCACTGCACAGATGTTTAACGGCACGCTGATGATGAAGACCAGAGTGTAGAAGGAAGGGATGAAGATGGTGATGATCGAGCCACTAAAAAAGGGGTGATTGTCTAGGGTCCAATAATAGCTGGGGTCAGTGTCAAAAGTTGAATTAAGTGAAGAATTACTACATTCAGTTAAATTAAGATGGTTGTGAGGGGGAGTGGAGCTATTGCATGAAGAAAGTTGAGCATCTGGAAGTTTTGATTGGATTTCCTTTTGCTTTTTGGACGAATTTATTTCAGGGTCTGAAAGAAAAAGAACAATGTCTCATATATATATATATATATAAAGTTGTGCTCATAACTTTATATACCCTGGCATGATTTATGATTTCTTGGCCTTTTTTTTTACAGAACATGGATGGTTAGTGGTTGGTTGAAAGCATTTATTAAAACAAACAATTATATTTACTCTTTTTAGATCAAAATGACAACAGAAACTTCCAAAATGACCCTGATCACTATTCTTAATAGCGTGTATTTCCCTCTTTAACATCAATGACAGCTTGAAGTCTTTTGTGCTCTTTGTGGATGAGGGTCTTTATTTTCTCAGATGGTAAAACTGCCCATTCTTCTCAGCAAAAAGCCTCCAGTTCCTGTAAACTCTTGGGCTTTCTTGCATGAACTGCAGGTTTGAGATCTCCCCAGAGTGGCTCAATGATATTGAGGTCTGGAGACTGAGATGGCCACTCCAGAACCTTCACTTTATTTTGCTGTAGCCAATGGCAGGTCCACTTGGCCTTGTGTTTTGGATCATTGTCATGTGTGAACGTCCAAGTACGTCTCATGTGCAGCTTCTGGGCTGATGAGTGTAAATTTTCCTCCAGTATTTTCTGATAACATGCTGCATTCATCCTTCATTCATCAGTTTGGACCAAGTTTCCTGAAATGTTCATAGTTGTGGCCAAAAAGTTCAATTTTGGTCTCATCACTCCAAATGACTTTGTTCCAGAAGTTTTTAGGCTTGTCTCTGTGCTGTTTGGCTTATTATAAGCTGGACAGTTTGTGAAATTTGCATAGAAATGGCTTGTTTTGGGGGTGTGTGAGCTTCAAAGGCTCAGGAAACTTGGTCAAAACACAAGTTTATGTGTTATCATTCATAATTTCTGTAAAAGTCCAAGAAATCATTGATTCTGCCAGGTTATGTTAACTTATGAACATAATTGTACCTTTCACATGACCATCAGGTCCAAATGGGTCATTAAAAGTCTCTTTATTCAGCACATCTGATGATCTGCTCCCCTCGTCGTCATGATCTGCAAGGAGAGAAATATGACAATGTTGTCATAATTGAGGAAATTAGTGTTTGGTTGATTAATTCTTTGTTGTAACAGTGCTTCTTGGAAATAGACCTTATAATGTTGGAAATCCTTTGCATTTTCCTTTCCTTCCTTTCTAAATGGAGCCATTTATGGTCATCTATTTGTGACATGAGCCACAGAGCTGTGGGTTGCACCAATTTAGATTTTACTAGATCTTCCAAGAGGAATGAACCTGCTTCAAAGAACTTCTCTTGTCAACAACTGTATATTATTTCTATTTGAAGTATCACTCTTGAGCCTAAAAAAGTCCGACCAGATATGTTGTGCAGTTAATTCCAGGTTGATGAGACAGCATTTTCACCTTTCAAGAGTCTTTTTTTTTCTTTATATCATACTTTGGCTTTGACAGAGCAGGCTGCTTGTTACAGCTGCTCCTGTTTGTTTCGAAGTTTGTTTTTTTTTTTTGCATTTTCTGGCTTAATTCTTATCTTTGTTGATCTATTCTTTTGGCTAATAACTCATCACAGCTGTGATCTCTCTCTTGCTCCAGCCCTTGGGGAAGATTCTACAGACTTATGTTTTTATCATATGATAGAGAGACTGCATTTTTTCCCACCATTGTTGCATGACAACGCCACATAAATTACGCCCTGGATCAGCCCATGGCACAGATTTCATAAAGGCCATTGCCCCAGAGGAGTTAGAGAAACTCCAGACACACAGGGAATGAAGAGCAGGAAAGAGACTGTGAGGGAAGAGAGTTGGACCGAGACAACGGTGATGCTCTTCCCACTATCGTCATGGTAACGGGAGGTCCCTGGGTAATAAGATAGACTAGTTCGCCAGGAGTCAAAAGGAGTTTTGTGATTGCGGTTTGATGTGCTTGACAGAAACGTGGCTGATACAGGAAGTTCCCCACAACGATTCCCTCAACAGCTTCCAGATTGTCAGGGCTGACCAAGACGCCACCTGGTGGACAGTCGCAGTCTATGACTGTATTTATTCTCATTTTTACGTTGACAAACAGTACAGGCCAAACACACTTTCTCATTCAATGCGTTTTCTTTATTTTCATGACTATTTACATTGTAGATTCTCATCGAAGGCATCAAAACTATGAATGAACACGTGGATTTATCTAAAAGGTGAAATAACTGAAAACATGTTTTATATTCTAGTTTGGTTTTCTCTTCACAGCTGTGTCTTATCAGGGTTAATTAGTGGAATTTCTTGCTTTATCAATGGGGTTGGGATCATCAGTTGTGTTGTGTAGAAGTCAGGTTAATACACAGCCGACAGCCCTATTGGACGACTGTTAAAATCCATATTGGCAAGAACCAATCAGCTAATTACAGAAAAACGAGTGGCCATCAGTACTTTAAGAAATGAAAGTCATGAAATAGTCATGAAAATAAAGAAAACGCATTGAATGAGAAGGTGTGTCCAAACTTTTGGCCTGTACTGTATCTATTTTAAGTTTCTCTCTGTTAAACATCATTATATTTGAAGGAGAACATGTGAGTCTTTGAAATGTCCAATCAGACGTGATATGGAGTTCAGTTGGTTCCAGGTTAACTTCAAACTTCAAAAATGACCCTGTTAAGAAGTTTTACACAACTGTGATGATTTTGGCCTGATAAAAGCACAAAAGTTAACACAAATGTGTTTGAATGTCTACTTAAGGTAACCATCCTCACCTGTGATCTATTTGCTTGTAATCATTGTGTGTATAAAAAATGAACAGGGTTATTTTTGAAGTTTTTGTTGTCATTATGATTTAAAAAGAGTAAACACAGCTGTTTGTTAATAAATGTCTTCACCCAACCTCTAACCATGAGTGACAGAAAGGATTTGTGTTATCATTCATATTTTCTGAGAAAAGGCCAAAAAATCAGAAATTCTGCTGGAGGGGGTGTAAACTTTTTGGCACAACTGTATTTTGTACTTTTTTTTTGTACGACTACTTCTCACTGATGTATAATAATAAGAGCTTTGGTAACAGAAAATTCCCCTGTGGGATTGATAAAGTATTTCTGATTCTGATTCGAATATCATACATTTTCTAGCACATCAGTTTATAATAAACAAAGTGAGTGAGGTTCCTCTTACCTTTCAGGATTGGAGTGGTTGAATTGGAGTCAGAGATGTTGGAGTTGATTTGTAAATCTGACGCAGTGTGAGCAAACATCAGCACCACTAAGATCAAACTTTTTGGACTCCTGGACATCCTGCTGCTGAAATAGTGAACAATGAAAGTTGAATAAAATAAAAAAAATTAAAAAACGTTTAACAGTTTCGTCTGTGCCCCTTGAGCTGGTCTCTGGTGTGTCCTGCTGCAGATTTACATCTAGGATATTTAAAACCTTCTTGCTCCCTCCCACAGCCTGGTCCACTTCAGATACCCTCATAACCAATCAGCATCTGGAAAGATATTCACAAGGAGTCACTCGAGGAGCCATGGGAGCTTCACATTTTTTTTTAATCTCCTTCTCTAAGCGCATGGAAACACTTACTTGGGTTTAGAAAAAATGACTGTAACAACAGGGGGCTGATAAAAAGTATCAGGATCAAGGATAAGTACAGTATCTAATCCTTCTTTTGTATTTCAATGGCTTAAAAAACGCCTTATTGAAGCAACTAGCCTCGGTTTCCTTCCTGGTGACGTCCTGTTTGCTTGAATTATAGGAGACCTTTTTTGTCAAACCTACCTTTTGCAGAAAAATTATTTTCAGACTCTCCTACTCTCCACTGCCACCACATTGTCTTAAATGCTGCAGATAATTTATGCACAACTTTCGCTTCACTTTGTGACATCTTGCAAAAAATATTCAAACCTCTTGAGTTCTTTTATAAAGATTTTTCAATAAAAAAACCAACTTTCTCTGCGCATGAACTTTTCCCCAAGATTACCATGAAATAAACGTTCCCACTGCTTCTTGGTAAAAGAGGAGGTCAAATAGTGTGGGATCAGAGGAACAATTTTCTATCAGCATCATATTTTTCCTGTCTCAGGGGACGGGGAGGACAGATTTGACAGATGTTGGTTTTGTGGTGCAATTGTAATAATGAGGTTCATATTTACTGCAGACATTACATACTTGTTCCAGTTTGCTTATTAAATCTGATCTGTAAACCATTTGACAGAAGTGGTTCAAAATCAGAGTTGGAATGGTCTGTTTTTGCTCAAAAATATCTCTGACATATGTTTGTATTTATTCATTCTTTTAAATCAAACATGAACATCAAATATTGTCACAACCAAAACCATCAAGTCACAGCCAAAACATTTCCATATGTTTCAGTAGTGACATTTTATTCTGTTTGTTGGCATAACTCAACATTAATGTTGTTGACTACCTAACACAATTTGAACACATGCTCAAATGTGTTTATTAACTAGCAGGAACTATGTTTTCGTAGTGACACTCCCAAAAAAACCACACACTGATTTTCAGACTTTGATAGGCATGTACTCACTGACATTGTTAAGTAACTACTCACCATTTCTGAGACATTTCTGAGGATGTTGCTGAGGCCAAGCTGTGCGTATGTACGAAAAAAAAAAAAGTGACATCATTTCAAAACCAACCCCTAAAGGCTCCTCGTGACAAATATTTTGAACACAGACTTTCCCATAAAGGCTTTAATGAGATCAATGATCCAAAAACACAAGTGACTCACCACTAATATTAATACACATATCCAAACATTTAAGTAATTATTCTGTTCCCTTGAATACAACACACATGGATTTAAATATGAACATGAATATGAAGTATATTCTCACATGCATTCATTTATAATGTTTGACAAATGCAGTGTAAGAGGAAAACATTTAATAAGTCAGTTGATCAGCAGAAAGCTTCCAGAAAGTGCATCTCAATTCAACTTTTCTTTCCATTGCTTTCATTATTAGCTCCAAAGGCCTCACAGCTACTCAGAAAACATTTAATGGTATTAAACAGAGAAGCTAAACTCACACAAAGGAGTCACTAAGATTACAGAATATTTACAGGGTTGTTATTCTTGGTTGGGAACTGCCCCTGGCACCAGTGGAAAAGATGTATTCGAGAGACTACGTGTTGAAATACTTCTGCAATAGTGGATGAATTTGTGAGTTACATCATTTTGTAAAATCATCAGAAGATTTAGAAAATCTGGAGAAAAAATCTAGATAGGGACAAGACTATAAAAACAGTACAGGAGAGATGCTGCATTCAAGTCCTTGGGTGGCGAACAGACATGACTGTAGTGGAGGTCTTTACATAGACTTGAACTCACTTTCAGTCACACCGCAAGGTATAAACATGAGCTACAAACAGATTAAGGTAAAGTGGGAAACTTTCCTGAGGTCTGGGAAATATATTATGTGACTCTTTTTGGAAATTGTGGACACTGCATACCCGAAACCAGCTTTTTATCAGCACACGAGACTTTGGATATTTCACCCAAGACAGTGTTGAACTACATTCTGTATGTAATACAACAGCATGCCTCAGTAGTAGAAGAGTCCAGGTGCTGAACTGGCCTCTTTTTAGCCCCACAGACAAAACAGAAAAGGTTGAAACTGCTGAGCAGCTGGGGCCCTAAACAGACATGAATGGGACAACAGAAACCTGTCCTCATAAGTCTATTGGCACTTTTCCACTATACAATTCCAGCTCTACTTGACTGTACTCGGTTTGGTTATCTTTTCCACAAGCCCGACTACAGACTCACGGTGGGCGTGGATTTTATAACACGGCTGCGCTAAAGTGCTGCGCAGAAGTGCGTGCATGTCATCTATAACACGACACAAACAAAATTTTGTGCCACCGTGGTCTTTAAAGGAAAAAAAAGCGTTCAAAGATTTCATTAAAGTAATACAGCGGCTCAATGTCGGGCGTCATGACAACGGAGGTGAACAACAGCCTCGTGCTGCATGAGCGCGGAGGAAAACGAAGGAGCTGCTTCCTGACATCAACTCTTCCCTGGATCCAGTGAGATCACTTTAATTTTTGATTTTTGGGCCTGGTATACCAGAGATTTTTTTTTTGATCAATCATTCTTCTTTGAACTGGTTTTCCTTTTTGGTTCCCTGTGGATCAATGGACTGATTGGTGCTTAAAGACTCTCGTGGCAGACAGATCGCTCCTGTGCCAACGAACTTTGATTTAATTTAAATGACTCTTTAAAGCAAACTATCTTTGCTGTTAACTTCTTTTTTGTTTAAAACGGACTTTAAACTTATTTAGGAATAATGAAGGAGCATTTCAGGGCTGTATTTTGTCTTTATTCAGTCTGGTTCTGTGCAGTCGGGTTTAAATGTCATTAAAAACCCGTCGCTGATTTATTCCTTTGCCTCTTGGAAGTGATTTGTACAGAGTCAGGAAGTGAAGCTTTGGTGACGACATTCTCTGACCAATGAGTGACCGGCAGTCCGTCGACTTCACCTTTTAGTATCGGCTCAGTACCGCGCCTCTGGAACCACAACACAAACTGAGTAGAGTAAGGCTAAGACGGGTCAGTGGAAAAGGGCCATTACAGTGTCAAATAAAGGATCCACATTTATAAAGACTGAAAAAACCTCTGAAAGCTCAATATGGGTTTCTAGACATTAGCTACAAAGAGCTTACTGTCTGTGGATCGAGGTTTGCCTGAGAAGAGTCCCTGTTGGTGAGTGAAGAGTTGGTTTTGGAGCCTTCTTTACGGTTGGATCTCAGAGCTATTTGGCTGGTGGACGTGCTTGGATGCGACGGTGACTGAACGCTGCTGGTTCCCTGTGTGGACTCGTGACACCCCAACATACTGAACAGCTCTTTCCGAAACAGGGACGATCCAAAGTAGTAGACCAGAGGATCCAGGAGGCAGTTCAGACTCCCCAAACACAGAAACACCCAAGAAACCAACACAGTGCTGTCTGAGTCCACAAACATCACGACGATGAAGAGACAGTTTGTGGGAGTGAAACAGATCAGAAACATCATAAGCACGATTGAGGCCAACACCACTGCTCTTCTTTTCTTGCGAGCATGACCTGGGAAACCTGGTTGAGCTTTACTCAGGGTGACGATCACCAGAGCGTAGGAGACAGTTGTGATGATAAAAGGCAGAAAGAAGAAGAGGCAAAGCAAGACGAGCCCTAACACATCGATGGACTCAAATTGCTCTGAAGGGTAGAAATCAGAGCATGTGGTGATATTCAGAGTTTCAAGGGGAAGAGTGCGTTCTCCCAGTAGAGGGCAAATCATCAGAGGAGAGGACAGAACCCACATGACGACACAGACTATGACCGACTTTCTTGAACTCCTCCAGGTCAGAGAGCGAACAGGGTAGACGACTACGAGGAAGCGGTCCACGCTGATACAAGCTATGAGCAGAACAGAGCAGTACATGTTCCACAAAAAAACTGCAGAGACCAGACTGCACATGGGAGAACCAAAGATCCAGTGGTTGCCATTAAAGCGGTAGAAAATCTTGAAGGGCAATGAGGCGGCAAAGAGCAGGTCAGCAACGGCCAAGTTCATCATGTAGATCGAAGCAGGTGTCTTTGGTTTGACCCTCAGAACAAAAACCAGCAAAGCACAGATGTTTAACGGCACGCTGGTGATGAAGACCAGTGTGTAGAAAGAAGGGATGAAGACGGTGGACATACGGCCTGTTATAAACCGCTCTGCCTCCTCTGAGATCTCCCTCCAGTAGTGTTCCCCATGAGAAGTTAAATTAATTGAAGAATCATTACTATGAGATGAATTCACGTGGATGTCAGAAAGAGTTGAGTCGTTGCATGAAGGAAGTTGAGCATCTGGAAGTTTCGGTTGACTTGTTTCCTGCTTTTCTGACACATTCCTTTGAGGGTCTGAAAGAGAAAGAAGAAAAAGGAAATGGAAAAGGGCCGGGAGGCTTTCAGCATTTAATAAAACTGTGGGGTCTGCGGTCAGAAAACCACTTGTTATAAACTTTTAACCTGCATTTTCAGTGAGACCAGAAGAGGAACCTTGTGACCTGGCTGCAGTTGTTGGGTTAAAGCCAAAGCCTTGTCCTTGTTCAACAAGACCCAGAGAGAAAAGACTATCACAGAAACTGTAAAAACTACATCAAATTATACATCTTACAGTGGACACCTATTTAAAAGTTATTTACTCCTAAATTCAATGGTTCATGTGGTGGAAATTCATATTAGCCTGTGTCAGGATATTTTTATTCTTCTTAGGGCCTGAAAAAATGTTTTCAATTTTTTTTTCCAAACATTTATATATTTTGAAAAAGTTTTAGACAAAAATTTGAGGGTGAAAAAGCTTATAAACTATGAATTATACAGTGTTAAAATGGATGAAAGAGAGTTGAAATGTTTTGCAAAGCATTAGAAAAAGATTATTCATGAAATTACCAAAAAGAAGTCAAACAAAACAAGAAGTCATATTTAAATTAAGTTCACACTGTTTTATCTTGTATGGTCGGTTACAGATTTATGAAAAAAAAAGGAAAACTTTTTGTCACACTTTAAGACAAATAAAACACTCAAGGGAAAAATCCTGACACTGACTTTCATAATTCATGCATTAGAGTGTTAAATATCTGTTGTCATTATGATTAAAAAAGAGTAAACACAGTTGTTTGTTAATAAAAGTCTTCACCCAACCTCTAATAATGAGTGACAGAATATTTTTTTTTGTTATCATTCATATTTTCTGAGAAAAGGCCAAAACAATCAGAATATTCTGCTGGAGGGGGTGTAAACTTTTGGACACAACTGTATATACAGTAAATCTGATGAAAATGTTTTTGGAATGTTTTTAGAGATATGAGAAAGCAGAATATGCCCTATTAAAAATCTGTTGACAAACTGTTGGAAAGCCTGTTTACTTCCCATTGAAATGGATCCTCATTAGTAAAGATCATCCATTTGTGGTTTTCATCCATTTAGAATTTACCAGATCTCCCAAGAGGCAGGAAACATTTTCAATTAGCCCCATTCTGTCAACAACTGTTGATTCTTATCTTTCTATGACACACTGAAACATTTACATGAGAACATATGCGTCTTTGAAATTTCCAAACAGATGTGATACGGTGGTTATTAACACACGTTCCAGCGGGATTTACGATGCACTAGCTCTCCCCAAACTTCAGAAGTTTAATTCCAAACCTCCTCTTTTCTGTTGGTGTCATTGTAGAAAGGACGTGTTGTGTCATATTTAATCTTATGAAGTTTTTCCACCTTGAACATAAACTTTTCCTTGTCCGTGGTGTTGGATTACGTCTGTGTCTGACCTGCTGATGAATTCTGGTTCTTTGCCTGTTGAATCTTATTCTTTAATGCTGAAGTACAGTTTCTTGAAGGAAGGCCAGGGTAGGCCTCAAATCTTGAAGTCTGAATTTACGAATCTATTTCACTGTTACAGGAAGGCTAGCTCGCTCCAAAAGAAGGCCAAGGAGTCCAAACATCAGAAGAGACCAGTCAGATGAATCTAAAATACTTTATTCAAAGCAAGCAAATCTGAACAGATGCTTCATATCTGTTTTCTTGTTCAGCCCGAGATTGACGCATTTCTGCAGCACCGGCATCAAAAATTAGACTTGCAGCGTAAACGCCGCAACCGCTGTTGGTGGCTTGTGGCGCAGTTAATTACTCCGAGTATTCAATGAGCATTTTCCTTCAGCGTTTGCTCCGTGTGTCTCAGTCCAGGTTTGCCTGAGAAGAGTCCCTGTTGGTTTTGGAGCCTTCTTTACGGTTAGCTCTCAGAGCTATTTGGCTGGTGGACGTGCTTGGATGCGACGGTGACTGAACGCTGCTGGTTCCCTGTGCGATCATGTGACACCCCAACATACTGAACAGCTCTTTCCGAAACTGAGATGATCCAAAGTAGTAGACCAGAGGATCCAGGAGGCAGTTCAGACTCCCCAAACACAGAAACAACCGAGAAACCAAGGCGAGGCTCTCTGTATGATGTAAGTCCACCAGGTTCTCCAGAGACAGAGAGAGGCAGTTTGTGGGAGTGTAACTGATCAGAAACATCAGCAGAACGATTAAAGCCAACAATACTGCCCTTTTCCTGCGAGCGTGACCTGGGAAACCTGGTTGGGCTTTGCTCAGGGTCAAAATCACCCAAGTGTAGGAGACCATCGTGATGACCAGAGGTAGAAAGAAGAAGAGGCAAAAGAAGATGAAAATATACGGGCTTTTGGACGCAAATGATTCTGTGGGGTAGATATCAGAGCATGTGGTGATATTCAGAGTTGACAGAGAATGAGTGTGTTCTTTTAGCAGGAGGGGAATCATCCCAGAAAGAGACAGAACCCACATGACGACACAGACTATGACCGCCTTTCCTGGACTCCTCCAGGTCAGAGAGCTGACAGGGTAGACGACAGAGAGGAGGCGGTCCACGCTGATACAAGCTATGAGCAGAATCGAACAGTACATGTTCCAGAAAAAAGCCGCAGAGACCAAACGGCACGCGGCGGAACCAAAGATCCAGTCGTTGCCGTTAAAGTGGTAGGAGATTTTAAAAGGCAGCACCGCGGCAAAAAGCAGGTTAGCACAGGCCAAGTTCATCATGTAGATCGAAGAGGCCTGTTTTGGTTTGATCCTCCAGCCAAAGACGAGCAAGGCACAGACGTTTAAGAGCACGCTGATGATGAAGACCAGTGTGTAGAAGGAAGGGATGAAGATGGTGGACATACGGCCTGTTAGATACCGCTCTGTCTCATTTGGGAGTTTATGGATCTGAAAGCGGTGTTCAGGCTCAGACGGTTCATCAGTTGGCACATTATAAAACTCAGATGAATTATCATAGATATCAGAAGGAGTGGAGTCATTGTAGGTAGAAAGTGGAGCATCTGGTTGACTTTCGTTCTGCCTCTCAGACAGATTCCTTTGAGTATCTAGAAGAGAAAGAAGAATGTCTCAAATATATATAAATAGGAAAAGGGCTGAGGACAGAACAGGACAGTTATTTTAAACTTGTTACCAGTGTATTCAGTGAGACCAGAAGAGGAACCTTGTGTCCTAACATACAATCACTAATGCTATTACAACCATAACTTGAACTGTGCTAATGCAAGTTCCTCAACAGTGGAAGACACATATTAATATGTGTTTTCAAAACAGTGATGATCAAATAGAGCACATTACATTACGTATGAAAACAGTTGTCCAGCTTATAATGTTTTTCCAAAATAAATGAAAATCAAAAACTCCTCACATGGGAGTGCAGCGCCCTATTGTCCTTAATCGGCCATCCGCCAATATTCATTTCAATGTTTATATGAAACTGTTGGATAGTCTGTTTACTTCCCGTTTGAATGGATCCACATTAGCAAAGCACATTCATTTGTGGGATGAGCAGCAGAGCTTTTAGTATTTACTAGATCTCAAAGGGGCAGGAAACAGCTTCAAAGAGCTCCTTCTGTCAAAAAACTATTTTTTTTATACAGTACAGGCCAAAAATTTGGACACCCCCTCTCATTCAATGCGTTTTCTTTATTTTCATGACTATTTACATTGTAGATTCTCACCGAAGACATCAAATCTATGAATGAACACATTTGGAGTTATGTACTAAACAAAAAAAGGTGAAACAACTGAAAACATGTTTTATATTCTAGTTTCTTCAAAAGGTCGTCACCTGAAATGGTTTTCTCTTCACAGCTGTGCCTTATCAGGGTTAATTAGTGGAATTTCTTGCTTTATCAATGGGGTTTGGGACCATCAGTTGTGTTGTGCAGAAGTCAGGTTAATACACAGCCGACAGCCCTATTGGACAACTGTTAAAATTCATATTATGGCAAGAACCAATCAGCTAACTAAGGACAAACGAGTGGCCATCAGCACTTTAAGAAATGAAGTCCAGATAATAGTCACAAAAATATAGAAAACACATTGAATGAGAAGGTGTGTTCAAACTGTTGGCCTGTACTGTATTTATTTTAAGTTTCTCTCTGTTTAACATCATTATATTTGAAGGAGAACATGTGAGTCTTTGAAATGTCACATCAGACGTGATATGGAGCTTGGTTAGCTACAGGATAATGTGACAGCATTTGCATCTTTCAAGAGTTTCCTTGAATGCACTGCAAAAACTGAAATCTAAGCAAGTCATTATGTCTCATTTTTAGGACAATTTGTCTTACGATTCTTGATTTGAGCCACATTTACTAGACAAGGTCATAAAAATGTCTTATTTCAAGTTTTTTTAAAGACAAAAATGAGGCATAAATTGCTTGTAACAAGTCAAAAAAAATCTGCCAATGGGATAAGATAAAAGATTCTTGTTTTAAGACATCTTTCTAATTTCAAGAAACTTCCCAGGCGATTTTGTCTTATCCCATTGGCAGATTTTTTTGACTTGTTACAAGCAATTTACACCTCATTTTCGTCTTAAAAAAACCTGAATAAGACATTTTTATGACCTGGTCTGGTGAATGTGGCTCAAATTAAGAACAATAAGACAATTTTTACTACAAATAAGACACAATAACTTGCTTTGATTTCCATTTTTGCAGTGTGACATTATATAATACATTTTCATAAGCATATCCTTTTATGAATGCACAAAGTAACATATGAACACAGAGTGTGAGGCGTTCAGGTCCACATGCAAAAAGTGAGTGAGATTCTTCTTACCTTTGGGTAGAGGAGTGGTTGGATTTGAGTCTGAGATGTTGAAGTTGAAGTAAACAAACATCAGCACCACCAGGATCAAACTTTTTGGACTCCTTAACATCCTGCTTCCTAAATCATAAACCCCGAAATCTTCATCGAAAATCAAAGAAACAGTACAAAGTCTCTGGTGTTTCCTGCTGCAGATCTATATCCAGTATCAAAGTCTTTCTTGTTTCCACATAAAGCCTGATCCACCTCAATTACTCTCATAACCAATCAGCTTTGGATGGACATTTACATTGAGTCATTAGAGGAGCCCATAAGAGCTTTACATTTTTGATCTTCTTTCCTAAGTGGATGGAAACAGTCAGATGGAAATGTGTAATATGACAGCATTATGTATCAGCTACCACTTCCTTTCCCTCATTTGTCAGTGATGAATTCTAGCTGACAGAAAAAAGTTGTGTCGTTCTAATAATTTAATTCCTAATTTATTAGACTTGATTTTGAAGATAATTTGTTGGTTTTTGTATCCCTTAAACCCACCGTGACACCACTTTTCATCACAAAGTCCAACTAAAGACCTGAGGGCTGCACATTTAATGAGATTCTTTAATGAGATCATTGATTCAAACACACAAGATACTGTACTCACAACTTATTTCAGCTCAAATACACAAACAATCACAAAAGCAAGTCTGTTCCCTTAAATATGACACAAAACAATTTAAGTAAACATGAATATAGTGTTTGTTCTCTTATACATTCATTTATAGTGTTTGATAGATGCAGTGCAAGAGGAAAACATTTAATGTGTCAGCTGATCAACAGAGAGCTTCTAGAAAGTGCATCTAAATTCAATTTCCTGAATTATTCCCTCAGAAGTTCTCGCCACTATTCAGAATACATTTAATGGTCACTAAGATTACAGAATATTCACAGGGTGATTAGTATTTGTTGATCATTTTGCACATCTTGGAGTCTAAGTGGCAGTAAAGTTATTAGAGTAGATTGCTGGAGTCTAGTTTAGTAAAACTAAATTACAATTATTTGCAAATTATTCAGTTGAATCAAATGCAAATTCAACTTATCAAAAATAAAAACTGAAATCTGTGTTAGACTTGTTTTAGATTTGATGTCAGGAACATAAATATAAAATGTTGAGATGGAGGAAACTGATCAAAACAGTAAACTGAGCGTGAAAGGGGCATTCGAGAAACACAGAGTCTCTCAAAAGTAAAGATGAAGAAAAGCTGTAACCTTTTTTCTATAAAAGGAGCCAAGTGTTTGTTCAGTATTCATGTGAGTTCTGGTTCTAACCACAGTATTCATAAGAGCCGGTTTTGTTTTCCATCAGCAAGGGACTGAGCTGGACCCACATCATTGCATCACTGCATATGTAGCTGTTTCTAGTTTCCAGCCTGTAGGTGGCAGCAGAGGCCGCAGCTGAAACACAGTTTACAGTGTTGCCATCTTTATGGAGATGAACCTTGCAGAGCTTGGAGGAAGCAAAGACTTTTTTGTTCTGGTTCTAACCACAGTCTTCATAAGAGCCGGTTTTGTTTTCCATCAGCAAGGCATGAAGCTGGAGCCACAGCATTGCTTCACCATTAACCATCAGAACATCACTGCTTATGCAGCTGTTTCAAGTTTAAAGCCTGGTCAAAGTAACTTTGCTCCAGGCCCCTGATCAACTCAGTGCTTTGCTTTGGCCCAGCAAAGAGTTGGTGCTTGTTAAGCAGCAGGTTTTAACGCCTGGAGCCGGTGTTAAATCAGGCAATAACTCCAGCATTGCAGAAAAGGGGTGTGTGAGAGACTGTGTGGAGAAACATTTCAGCAATTTTGGCTCAATTTGCGAATTTAATCAGTTTGTAAAACAATCGAAAGATTTAGAGGACCCGGAGAAATGAATATGAGTCAGTTAAATTGCCCAGATTGATCAATGAGAGTGTTTGCTCAGTGTCTCAGACCAGCTTTGCCCGAACAGAGTCCCCATTTATGGGTGAAGTGTTAGTTTTGGAGCCTTCTTTGCCGTTGGATTTCGGAACCACTTGGGTAGTGAACATGCTCCGATCAGACGGTGACTGAACGCTGCCGGTTCCCTGGACATTCTTCTGACACCTTAACATATTCGTCAGCTTTTTCTGAAACTTAGATGATCCAAAGTAGTAGACCAGAGGATCCAGGATGCAGTTCAGACTCCCCAAACACAGAAACACTAGATAAACTATGTAAAAGGTCTCTGCGTGATCATTGTCCAGCACTCGAACGATGCTGAGACAGTTTGTGGGAGTGAAACAAACCACGAACATCACCAGCACAGTCGAGGCCAAAACTGCTGCTCTTCTTTTCTTTCGATCGTCACCTGGTTCGGCTTTTCTCAGGGTCACGATCATCCGAGTGTAGGAGAATGCTGTGATGATCAAGGGCAGAAGGAAGAGGTGGAAGCAGAGGGTGATGTGGTACACTTTGTAGAAGTCGAAGAGGTCTGATGGAAAAAGGTCATGGCATGTGGTGATTTTCAGTTTTTTGAGGGAAACAGTCTGTTGAATGAGTAGGAGAGGAATCACACCAAAAAATGACAGAACCCACATGACTGCACAGACTATTACTGCCTTTCTTGAACTCCTCCAGCTCAGAGACTCCATTGGGTAGACGACTACAAGGAGGCGGTCCACACTGATGCAAGCGATGAGCAGAATCGAACAGTACATGTTCCAGAAAAAGGCTGCAGTGACCATTCGGCACATGGCAGAACCAAAGATCCAGTTGTTGCCGTTAAAGTGGTAGTAAATTTTAAAGGGCAGCACCGCGGCACAGAGCAGGTCAGCACAGGCCAAGTTCATCATGTAGATTGAAGCAGCTTTCTTTGGTTTGACCCTCAGAATAAAAACNGAATGGCAACTAAAAGTAACTATCTGGAAGAAAGTCATTTGGAGTGATGAGACAAAAACTGAACTTTTTGGCCACAACCATAAACATTGTTCCATTTGGAGAGGAGTCAACAAGGCCTATGATGAAAGGTCCACCATTCCTACTGTGAAACACGGAGGTGGATCACTGATGTTTTGGGGATGTGTGAGCTACAAAGGCTCAGGAAACTTGGTCCAAACTGATGAATGAAGGATGAATGCAGCATGTTATCAGAAAATACTGGAGGAAAATTTACACTCATCAGCCCAGAAACTGCACATGAGACGTACTTGGACGTTTACACGTGACAATGATCCAAAACACACGGCTACAGTAGAATAAAGTGAAGGTGCTGGAGTGGCCATCTCAGTCTCCTGACCTTAATATCATTGAGCCACTCTGGGAAGATCTAAAACCTGCATTTCATGTAAGACAGACCAAGAATTTACAGGAACTGGAGGCTTTTAGCCAAGAAGAATGGTCAGTTTTACCATCTGAGAAAATAAAGACCCTCATCCACAACAACCACAAAAGACTTCAAGCTGTCATTGATGTTAAAGGGAGAAATACACGCTGTTGAGAACTGGGGGATGTTAACTTTTGATCGGGGTTATTCTGGATGTTTCTGTTGTCATTATGATTTAAAAAGAGTAAACACAGTTGTTGTTAATAAATGATGTCACCCAACCACTAACCATGGGTGAAAGAAATTTTTGTGTTATCATTCATATTCTCTGAAAAAATGCCAAGAATTCATAAACTCTGCCAGGTTATGCAAACTTATGAGCACAACTGTGTACATATATATATATATATATATATATATATATATAAAGAAAGAGTTATGTTTCTCCATAAGTCCTTGGTCTATCAAAAACTTTGAAGATCCCTGCCTCAGATCGTCTCTGTCTGTTAAAATGAAACATGAAAATATGCTTCAAAGAACCAACTTTTGTCTGCAACACACATGAAAATGAATTCAGCACACAATTATAGAAATGCATTACCAGTAGATTATGTCTTTGTTCTAGCAATGCTTTCTGAAAATCTTGTACTGATAGAAAGTTTGTTTATGTCCCTTTTAAATGGAGCCACATGAGTAGAGATTATCCATTTGTGGGATGAGTAGCAGAGCTGAGGGTTGCACCCATTTAGCTTTTACTAGATCTCCAAAAAGGCAGTGACAAGCCTCAAAAAGCTTCTTCTATTAGAAAAAAAGTGTCTGTTGTTATTAATACTTAAACTTACCAATCTACACTGTATCATGGTGTTCAGGTCCACATGCAAAAAGTGAGTGAGGGAAATTCCTCTTACCTTTCAGGATTGGAGTGGTTGAATTCAAGTCTGAGATGTTGGAGTTGTTTTGTAAATCTGACACAGCGTGAGCAAACATCAGCACCACCAGAATCAAACTTTTAAGACTCCTCGACATCCTGCTGCAGCAATAATGAACCCTGAAATATTAAGAAATACCAGATTCTCCGAGCCCCTTGAGCCAGTCTCTGGTGTGTCCTGCTGCAGACAAATTCTGTTCATTTATTCTTATCCTTTGTTCCCTCCCACAGTCTGATCCAACTCACACATCCTCATAGCCAAAAGCATTTGGAAAAACATTTACATGGAAGCTTTAGAGGAGCCTTTTGGGAGCTTCACACTTTTTTATCTCCTCCCTAAGTGCATGGAAACAGTTACTTGGAAATGTGATATTTCTTGGAAGAAAAACTGCCTTGTTCATATGTTTGGCTTTGTGTGTGTGTGCGAAGTTGTTGCTTTAGAGTTCCAGACTGCTGTGACTAGAGGATTGGTTTATAAGTGTATTAGTTGGCGTGCTGGTTGCTAACAGATGTGAAATGGACGTTTTTTCATTATAATAGTGATAAAGCAATATGACACCTTTTCCTTTATCACTGAAAACCAATCAGAGTACACTGTAAATGTACAGAAATGTTGTAATGAGTGAATATACTGAGTTTTGTGCTTAAGATATGCATTTACTTTCATGTGAGAGAGGTTTTTCTTTTCTTTTTCTTTTGCTGTGTCATTTCTGGATGTGCCTTGTTCAATACCAGAGAGTTAAAAATGATACATATAATACAAATAATATATTTGGGTCCTTGTTGAGATGATTAACCCTTTATAACCAAACGTATCATATTTGATACATGACTTCAAAGACCTCTATCTCACCAATATGATAAAAAAGTTGCTCGAAAAACCTGTTAAAAATATTTTTTAAACATATTCTACCACCTTGAGGATTGTCATATCACTACAGTCGGCTGAAGTTTGTATTTGTCTGTTCTCATGAAAACATCCACTCACATACTTACAGGAAAACTGTAAGTAATTACTGCTGGATTTTCAAGAAGTTGCAGCAAGAATAACATCAAAAATAGTTACTTTTTCTTTTTAAATAAGTGTTTACCGCATGAAATATGTGCATATTTACTAAAGAACTTAAATAAAATAGTATGTGAAATTGTCCAGTGTGTCAAATGTGATACAGAAATATATCATGAATGAAATAATAAAGCAATACTTTTTCGTGGATCTTGTTAAAAATTGGAGTTTTCTGACCATTTTTTTAAGGCATTATGGGTACCATCCTGGTTTTGAGTGAAGTGTAGCCAATAAAGTGAGTTTAATGCCTGAAATAGAAAACTACAACAGTTCAGCAATGGATTTCAGAACACGACTGACATTAAGAAAGGAGTGATACTTAAATGCATCATCTTAACATAGTCCAGTTACTATTCTACATTGACGATATACTGTCGTTTTAAAAGAGACACAGGTGTTTTCATTCAAGGAAAAGTTGTCCTACTGCCTGAAGTGTCTGCAGACATTAATTGAGAGGTTTTCTTTTACTCTAGTTGATTACTTTACATTGTCATAGATTTTGTCATAAAATATCTCTAGTTATTTTATTGGTTTTTATATCCAAGTCCACCTTGAGACTCCTTGAGACTTGAGGGCTGTAAATCATAAACATTTGAACACAGACTTTTCTCCCAGTGACTTTAATGAGATCATTGATTCAAACACACAAGTGACTGAAAACTAATTTCGGATCAAATATACAAACATTTACAGAAGCAAGAGTTCTATCCCCTTCAATATAACACACATGGAATTAGATGTGAACATTAACATAAAGTATATTCTCCCATACATTCATTTATAGTGTTTGATAAATGCTGCAAGAGAAAAACATTAATGAGTCAGCTGATCAGTAGAAAGCTTCCTCTAAATACAATTTCCTCCCTGTTTCGTCCATCATTCCAAACACTTACCCAGAACACATTTAATGGTTTCAAACTGAGGCTCTCAACTTACATGGATGAGTCACTAGGATTACAGAATATTTACAGGGTTATGATTATTTGTTGATAATTATTCGAATATTTGGGTCCAAATGACAATAAAGTTTTTAAAATGGAATTTGCAGCAATGTGTAAGGTTGTATTTGTGAATAATTCAGTTGCAGAAAATGCAAAACCAACTCGTCAAAAATTGCAACAGAAATCTATTTTTTGGTTAATAATTATTACTATTTGTTCAATTTGATGCCAGGAACATGAATTAAAGATGTCAGAATGGAGGAAACTTCCCAAAACAATGGATTGGTTTTAAAAGAGGAGTCACGGAGAAAAGATGCAGAAAGGGTCATGTTTTGTTTTCCACCAGCAAGGGACCAAGTTGGAGCCACTTTTGTGCAACCAGATCAAGGATAAGTTGAGCCAGAATAACCAAGATATCCTAGTTTAATCCCTTATCCTAGTTTTGTGCGACAGGCCCCAGGTTTGCTGGAGAAGACTCTCGATTAGTGAGTGAAATGTTGTTTTCTTTGCTGTTAGATTTCAGAACTGTTTGGCTGGTGGAAGCGCTTGGATCAGACGATGACCGGCGGCTGCTGCCGGTTCCCTTTCCGATCTTCAGACACCCCAACAAACTGCACAGCTCTTTATGAAACTTGGATGATCCAAAGAAGTAGACCAGAGGATCCAGGAGGCAGTTCACACTCCCCAAACACTGAAACACCTTACAAAACGTGGCGAGAGCTTCTGAAAGAGCCAGGTCTTCGGTGCTAAAGCTAGCGACAAACAGACAGTTTGTGGGAGTGAAACAGATGAGAAACATCACCAGCACAGTTAAAGCCAACACTACTGCTCTTCTTTTCTTGTGCTCGTGACTTGGTTCGGCTTTTCTCAGGGTCTTGATCACCTGAGTGTAAGAGACCACCGTGATGATCAGAGGCAGAAAGATGAGGAGGGCGGTGAGGGTGATGAAGTACACCGTGTAGAACCAAAGCAGCTCATCAGGAAAGAGGTCGTAGCATGTGGTGATATTCAGCGCCGGAAGGCTTTGAGCCTGTTCGGTTGTTAAGAGTGGAATCGTCCCAGCAAAAGACAGAACCCACATGGCCACACAGACTATAACCGCCTTTCTTGAACTCCTCCAGCTCAGAGACTCCATTGGGTAGACGACTACAAGGAGGCGGTCCACGCTGATAGAAGCGATGAGCAGAACAGAACAGTACATGTTCCAGAAAAAAGCTGCAGTGACCATACGGCACATGGCAGAACCAAAGATCCAGCTGTTGCCGTTAAAGTGGTAGAAAATCTTAAAGGGCAAAGAGGCGGCAAAGAGCAGGTCAGCAACGGCCAAGTTCATCATGTAGATTGAAGCAGCTTTCTTTGGTTTGACCCTTAGTACAAAAACCAGCAAAGCTCCGATGTTTAACGGCACGCTGATGATGAAGACCAGTGTGTAGAAGGAAGGGAGGAAGACGGTGGTCAAACGGCTTTTTACAAACTCCTCTGCCGCCTTTGTGAGCGCCATCTCCTCGTCTTTCTTGTCAGAAGGTACATTCAGTGAAGAATCATTACACTGAGGTGAATTAGCATTGATGTCAGAAGGAGTGGAGGCATTGCATGAAGGAAGTGGAGCATCTGGAAGTTTTGACTGGCTTTTCTTCTGCTTTTCAGACAGATTCCTTTGAGTATCTGAAAGAGAAAGAAAAAAAAGGAAAAGGAAAAGGGCTGAATAAACCAGACATCTGTTTTAAATTTGTTACGAGAATATTTAGTGAGACCAGATGAGGAACCTTGTGACCTGGTTGAAGTTAATGGGTTTAAAGCTAAAACCTTTTCCTTTTCCAAAAGGACCCAGAGAGGAAAGATTGAATGAGTCAATCTTTGTTATTATGTTTTTTGAGGTGATAGCTGTTAAATGATTACAAGAAACCTTTTGTGGAAATCAGTTATGTTTCCACACAATAAATCTGATAACTTGTTGCTTAACATCGCAGAATATCATAGAAACTGGTGTGAAAATTAAATCTAATCTGCATGCAAGATTACTTCATATGGGGTTAAGCTCACTAGCAACAATAAGTAGACAACACACTCTCACCACCACTGTGCATTTAAAGAAGAAGAAGGCACTTAAGTCCTTATAAAACCTTGTAACTGTGAGTGAGGAGGGCACACAGTGAACATGAGACCCTACTGCACAGGGGTGACTCATGCAGATGTCACAAGCTGTCTCTGCTTCATGGCGTTGACTGTCTGTTTAGGCTCTTTGGCACGGGGGAATGAAAATGCCTGGTCCAATTAGAGGCAAACGCAAAACATTCACAGGAATTTTCATCCAGAATTCTACAGAAGAAAATAATATTTATTGGTATATTTGACATCCAGTCTATGCCTTAGAAAGACAGCCTGTGTCTCCTATGTAAATATCCATGTACAGCAGGGTCTCATGTCCACTGTGTGCCCTCCCCATTAATGATTTTACATGAACTACATTCATATTTGCTTGAACTCATTTGTGAGTACACTTGACTTAGGAAGCACTATTTAGTTTAACAACTTCAAATACCAAGCTCTCTTTAATTATTTTTACGTGCAACCGGTTTGCATGCTTTTTTAAGTAATGATAACTAATTGGATTTCACAGTGTAGATGAGTTCCTATTATTGCTCTGTTCATTTACTCTCATTAAAAGCTGTTAGAGGAGATAAAATCTCAACACTTGTTCAAAATAAGAAAGAAGAAATAGCATTGTTTCGTATTTTTATTTAAAACCTTCATTTACAGTTTCTTAAAGATCTTTAAGATTATTACTGTCTCTTTAAGGATCTACAGTCCAAGGACAGAGAGCTAAGTGCACCTCCAACATATTCTGTTATCTTAGAGCGCAGTGTGTTGAAAATTTACAGACATACTAATATTAATATTTCAAGGTTTGAAGATCTGCACACATTAATTATGCTCAAATTTACTGCATCCAGTGATATTACTTTACATCCAATGGAGGCTGGTGAAAAATAAAAAAAATAGGTGCAATACTTAATTTTCAAAAACCATTCCACTACAAATTGACTAAAACAATTGAAAGATTTCAGAACATTTAAAGGAGATCATGTGAGCCGCTGAAATTTCAAATCAGATGTGATTCCAGGATAGTGTGACATTATTTTCACCTTTCAACAGTTTCCCTACATGATATCATACATTTTTAACAGCTTATCCTTTTATAAATGACCAAATGACATTTGAACACCATGTGTGATGGTGTTCAGGTCCACATGCAAAAAGCGAGTGAGGTTCCTCTTACCTTTCAGGAGAGGAGTGGCTGAATTTGAGTCTGAGATGTTGACGTTATTTTGTAAATCTAACATAACGTGGGCAAACATCAGCACCACCAGGATCAAAGTTTTTAGACCCTTTGACATCCTCCTGCCTAAATGATTAACCCTGAAAGGTAAATCAAAGAAATAAACAGTCAGATTCCCGGGGCCGATCTGTGGCGTTTTCCTGCTGCAGATCTACATCCAGGGTATTTAAACGCCTCCTGTTCCCACCCAGTCTGATCCACCTCAAATACCCTCATAGTCAAAGAAAGACATTTACATTAAGTCATTAGAGGAGCTCATGAGAGCTTTGCATTTTCCATCTCTTTTTCTGAGTGCATGAAAACAATAAGTTGGGAATACGATTTATGAAAGCATTATGTACCAGCTACCACTTCCTTTTACTCATTTGTCAGTAATGAATCCAGGCGAACATCAAAAGGCTGTTCTGATAACTTCACTCCCTTTTTATCCCAAATAGTATCTGTTAGATGTAATATATTTGATCTTTTAATTTGAAAAACTGTAAATGAGTCATTTAAGATGAGATGAAATGATTATAATAATACACAACAGTCATTTAAACCAATCAGGAGAGTGGGACCTACAGTACAAGGATGTGATGTTTATTCTACCTTCATTTAAAGACACTGTCAGGACTTTATATGTGATCATTCACTGTCACATCTTATCATTTCACTGTTATGCAGACGACACACAGATATACTTTGCGCTAAGATTTTACGACCAAATAAGCCTGGTGTATTTGGGGCTTTTCTCACAACAACAATTTTAGGATGAAACGTACAGGTTTTGTTGTGTTCAGCCTCTTGTTCACATAGAAACAGCACGTTAGCTGACCTAAAACGGAAACACAGACAGATTTAATGCAAATGTTGACGTTAGGTTTTCTGCATTTATTTTTTATGAGGGAGATTATTTTTTTTTGCTGCGTCATTTCTGGATGTGACTTGTTCAATATCAGAGAGATAAATGATACATATGTCACAATGTAGCCAATAAAGTGAGTGTGATGCCTAGATTTTAGAGCATAACTGACATTATTGAAGGAGTGATACTTAAATGCATCATCTGAACAATGCCTGTCGCTATTCTACATTGATGATAAAGTGTCGTTTTAAAAGAGAAAGAAGTGTTTTCATTCAAGCGAAAGTTGCCAAGCTGCCTGAAGTGTCTGCAGACATTAATTGCTTCATTTTCTTGTACTATAGTTAATTATTCAACAATGCCATGGATTGTCTTTCCTCATAAAATATCACAAGTTATTTTGTTGGTTTGTATTTCATTGGGCTGTAAATTGTAAACATCTGAACACAGACTTTTCTCTCAGATTCTTTAATGAGATCATTGATTCAAACACACAAGGGACTGAAAACTAATTTCAGATCAAATATACAAACATTTACAGAAGTATCCACAGCAAAAATTGTGTTCCCTTAAATATAGCACACATGGATCATATATTCATTTACAGTGTTTGATAAATGCTGCAAGAAAAAAAACATTTAGTGTGTCAGTTCATCAGCAGAGAGCTTCTAAAAGTGCATCTTAATTAATCTCTCTTCCTGTTTCCGTCATTATTTGCTCCAATCAGATAATAAATATTTGTGAATCATTATGTTAAATATAATGCGATATAAACGTATCACACATTGGAACTGAAATCTTTGGTAACACTTTACTTGACGCCTATGTTTGTACCACATTATAAATACATTCATAATGTCTTATAATGACATTATAGGACTGTATAACTAAAGTTATAAACATTCATAAGTTACTATAATACTTTATAACAATTATCATAACTCATTACAATGAGCATAACACATTATTTAGCATTTTATAATGTCTTATAAGATGATTGTTGGTCATAATTGTTGTTGGTCCCTTTATAAACAATTTTTCTTGCAAGGATCAAATGGTATTATATTTATCATAGTTGCCATATAAGTTTTTTGAAGGAGTCACAATACTAATAGAAAATAAGTTTTGCAATGTTCTCTGTTGTTCTTGCATTGATAAAAAATATGTGTATTTTTCCGTTTTGTTTGTTTTTGAAGGACTTTTGTTTATTAGCGTGGCCACTCATTGTGAATGTGGTCATTAAAAGATTTTTGAAGGAGTGTGTGAATGTGTTATGCTCATTGTTATAAAGAGTTATGGTAATGTATGAGTGTTTATAATGACAGTTATACATGTTTATAAGAATATGATAAATATCTGTATAATGCATTGTCTATGTGGACATTCTTAGTGAGTTGCTTGCAGTTATAACATTTTATAATACCTGACCTTATAAGTGATGAGTAAATGTTTTATAGTGTGTTATGATTATTGTTATAAAGCATTATGATGAGTTGTTGTGAATTAAATTCTAGGGACAAAAGTTGAAAAAAAGTTCAAAAGTTTTAACAGGGAGTTATAAGTGAAGAAATATCAATGATTGATACATTACTTTTTCAGTATAAGGCCCAACACAACTGCTTGGGATTCAGAGAGTTGAAGGAACATTTACATGAGTTTCTTTTCAGTGTGTCTCAGACCAAGTTTGCTTGATAAGAGTCCGTGGTGGAGCCTTCTGTGCTGTTGGCTTTTAGAGCTGTTTGACTGGTGCACGCTTTCGGATCAGTCATTGGCTCATCACTGCTGGTTCCCTTTCTGATCTTCTGACACCTCAACATACTGGACAGCTCTTTCTGAAACTGGGATGAGCCAAAGTAGTAGACCAGAGGATCCAGGAGACAGTTCACACTCCCCAGACACAGAAACACTTTACAAAAAGTGGCGAGGCCGTCTGAGTGATGGACATCATACATGCTAGCGATGAAGAGACAGTTTGTGGGAGTGAAACAAATCACAAACATCACCAGCACAGTCGAGGCCAACACTACCGCTCTTCTTTTCTTGCCAGCATCACCTGATTTGGCGTTTCTCAGGGTCATGATCACCCGAGTGTAGGAGACCGATGTGATGATGAGAGGCAGGAAGAAGAGGAGGCAGCAGAGGGTGATGAAGTGCACCTTGTTGAACTCAAACAGCTCTACGGGCATGAGATCAAAGCATGTGGTGATGTTCAGGAGGTCAAGGTGGAAAGCCTGCTCAGTGAGTAGGAAGGGCGTCGATCCAGCGAAGGACAAAACCCACATGACGACACAGACTACGACCGCCTTTCTTCGACTCCTCCAGGTCAGAGACTCCACTGGGTAGACTACAGCGAAAAAGCGGTCCACGCTGATAGAAGCGATGAGCAGAACAGAGCAGTACATGTTCCAGAAAAAGGCTGCAGAGACAACACGGCACATGGCAGAACCAAAGATCCAGTTGCTGCCGTTAAAGTGGTAGAAGATTTTAAAAGGCAGCATCACAGCAAAGAGCAGGTCAGCACAGGCCAAGTTCATCATGTAGATTGAAGCAGCTTTCTTTGGTTTGATCCTCAGAATAAAAACCAGCAATGCACAGATGTTTAACGGCACGCTGATGATGAAGACCAGTGTGTAGAAGGAAGGGATGAAGATGGTGGACAAACGGCCTGTTAGAGACAACTCTCCCTCCTCTGAGATCTCCCTCCTTCTGACTTCCATGTATTCAGATGAATTCACATGTATGTCAGAAAGAGTGGAGTCATTGTATGAAGGAAGTGGAGCATCTGGAAGTTTCAGAAAATGCCATTCAAGTTCTGAAAGAGGAAGAAGAATGTCTCAAACAGAGTTAGGAAGGAGGACATTTGATTGGAACTGATTATCAGCCTGTTCAAAAAACCAGAAGAGAAACCTAATTTCTTACGAAGGATTGGTGGTTCGTAGGGAATTTTTACTGCTTATCCAACAGGACAGAGAGAGGGAGAGAGAGCAAAAGAGAGAGATGGAATGGGTCAATCATGTTAACAATTTTCAGCTTTTAATTGATGACATGCAGCATATCATAGAAATGGTGCCTGTTAGCATTTACTGTGTAAACTAATCCTGACACGTTACACAAAAACAGTCATTATAAATAATCACATTCAGGCAAGTCATAGTGGAATACTCTCTCCTGGCGAAGAACTATGCGGCTGCTCGCTTCAATTGGCACTGTAGGGAGAAAACAGAAGATATTAAAGGAGCAACAGTCTTGTTTAATATAGAAAGAAAAAATAGGACAAGCCTCCTCTTCCAGTGCCTACTGTACAAGCCTGTGTGTGTGTGTATGTAGAAAGTGGTGCCTGTGAGCATTTACTGTGTAAACTAATCATTACACATTACACAAAAAGACAGTCATTATAAATACTCACAATAAGGTTCACGAATAGAGATAACTTGCTCCTCATGACCAGATGAGTAGCCACTACCGCTCCATTCATTTGTCACTGGAGGAAGAAAACAAAAGATGTTAAAGAAGCAACAGTTGTTTAAAATTAGAAAGAAAAAAAATAGGACAAGCCCCATCTTGCGGTGCCTACTGTACAAGCCTGTGGGATCATTGCTTTGATAATGGGGTTGCTACAGATTCAAGAAATTGTTGGCTTAAGACTTTTGGTCTCATGTCCACTTTCTTTTTTTTTTTTTGCATATTGAAGTATTGAAGCTCTACTGAGAAAATTCCCATAATCCCACAGTGCATAATGCAAATTATTTCAATTTTTTAACTGGTTTATAATTTTGATCAGGATTAGAAAGTGGTGCCTGTCAGCATTTACTGTGTAAACAAATCCTTACACACTACACAAAAAGAAAGTCATTAAAATGAATCACCATAAGATTTACGATCCTGCTCCTCATGACCAGAAGAGTAGCCACTACCGCTCCATTCATTTGTCACTGCAGGAAAAAAAAAAAATATATATTTAAGAAGCAACAGTCTCCTTTAAATTAGAAAGAAAAATAGGACAAGCCTCATCTTGCGGTGCCTACTGTACAAGCCGATGGGATCATTGCTATGATACGGGGTCGCTGCAGTTTCAAGACATTTCCTGCTCAAAACTTTTGTCCTCTTGTTCAAACTTCTCCTTTTTTGCATAATGAAGCTCTGCTAAGAACCTTCTGAATATCCAATGGTGCAGAATGTTAATTATTTCAATTTTTTAACTGGTCCAAAGAAATTGGTATGTATGTGTGTGTATTCATTCATATATATATAAAAATGTTTGTGTGTGTAGAAAGTGGTGCCTGTCAGCATTTATTGTGTAAACTAATCCTCACACATAACACAAAGGTGCAGCAATTATGATTTATCACCATAAGATTTAAGATCTTGCTCCTCGTGACCAGATGAGTAGCCACTACCGCTCCATTCATTTGTCACTGAAGGGAGAAAACAAAACATGTTAAAGTAGCAACAGTCTTGTTTACAATAAGAAAAAAAAAAAACCAGGTGCTCGTCTATTCTCCTTTCGGTGCCTACTGTACAAGCCTGTGGCATCATTGCTATGATAATGGGGATTGTGGCAGTTTCAAGAAATTGTCAAAACTTTGGTCTAATGTTCACAGTTCTTTTTTTGCATATTGAAGCTTTGCTGAGAACCTTCTAAATATCCAATGGTGCAAAATGTAAATTATTTCATTTTTTTAACTGGTCTTATGATTTTAAAGTAAAGGCCATAAGTTCGACACACCAACTCATTCAATGTGCGTTTTCTTTATTTTTATGACTATTTCCTGGACTGACTGACCTTAAGTGCTTAAAGTAATGTTGGCCACTTGTTTTTCTTGAGTTAGCTGATTGGTTCTTGCCATAATATGAATTTTAACAGTTGTCCAATAGGGCTGTTGGCTGTGTATTAACCTGACTTCTGCACAACACAACTGATGGTCCCAAACCCATTGATAAAGCAAGAAATTCCACTAATTAACCCTGATAAGACACAGCTGTGAAGAGAAAACCATTTCAGGTGACGACCTCTTGAAGAATACCAAAAGTATACAAAGCAGTAATCAGAGTAAAGGGTGGTTATTTTAAAGAAACTAGAATATAAAACATGTTTTCAGTTATTTCACTTTTTTTTGTTGAGTACGTAACTCCACATGTGTTCATTCATAGTTTTGATGCCTTCAGTGAGAGAATCTACGATGTAAATAGTCATGAAAATAAAGAAACTGCATTGAATGAGAAAGTGTGTCCAAACTTTTGACCTGTATATACATATATACATATATACTAATAATTACACATAACACAAAAAGACAGTCATTAAAATGAATCACCATAAGGTTTAAGATCTTGCTCCTTGTGACCAGATGAGTAGCCACTACCGCTCCATTCATTTGTCACTGGAGGGAGAAAATAAAAGGTGTTAAAGAAGCAACAGTCTTGTTTATAATAAGAAAGAAAAAAAACAGGTACTCGTCTCTAGATAGATATAGATATATCCACATACACATACACAAAACCCACATACATTTAAAAACTCTCTAATAGCAAAGGTGGTTCCTTTGTGTCCTTTATTGGAAAGCTGCCACTGTTCTGCTGTCAAAAACAGTTTATTTAAATTTACATTTTCAGCATTTTTCCGTTACACACCAGGACCATCTGCAGGAGAACATGCCAGCCTTTGAAATATCCAATTTAGACATGATTTGGGGTTTGTTTGGTTCCAAATCAATGTGACAGCATTTTCACCATCATACCAAACATTTCCATAAGCATATCCTTTTTATTATATTCAAAGTAACATCAGAACAGTATTTAATGGTGTTCAGGTTCACATGCAAAAGTACATTAGATTCCTCTTACCTTCTGAGACGTTGGTGGTTGAATTTGAGTCAGAGATGTTGAAGTTGATGTGTAAATCTGACACAGCGTGAGCAAACATCAGCACCACGAACATCATACTCTTAAGACTCCTCGACATCCTGCTGTCTAAATCGTAAACCGTGAAAGCTAAATAAAAAGAAATTAGTAAACAGTCTGATTCTCTGTGTCCCCTGAGCAGGTCTGTATCGTGTCCTGCTGCAGATCTACATCAAGGATATTGAAATCCGTCCTGTTCCCACCCAAAGCCTGGTCCACCTCAAAAACCCTAATAGTCAATCAGCATATGGATAACAATTTACATTGAGAGCATTATGTACCAGCTACCACTTCCTTTTCCTCATTTGTCAGTAACGAATCCTTGCAAACATCAAAAGGCTGTTCTGATAACTTCACTCCCTTTTTATCCCAAATAGTATCTGTTAGATGTCATATATTTGATCTTTTAACTTGAAAAACTGTAAATGAGTCATTTAAGATGAGATGAAATGATTATAATAATACACAACAGTCATTCAAACCAATCAGGAGAGTGGGACCTACAGTACAAGGATGTGATGTTTATTCTACCTTCATTTAAAGGCACAGCCAGGACTTTATATGTGATCATTCACTGTCACATTTTATTATTTCACTGTTATGCAGACGACACACAGATAAACTTCGTGCTAAGATTTTACGACCAAAGAAGCCTGGTGTATTTGGGGCTTTTCTCACAACAACAATTTGAGGATAAAACACAAAAGTAACGTTGTGTTTCAGCCTCTTGTTTACATAGAAAAAGCATGTTAGCTGATCTAAAATGGAATCTTTTGAAAATAGCGAGGAAAGAGCTGAATTTTTCTAATACATTGTTTCACCAATGACATGTAGACAGAGTTTATTAGAAAAGTTGACGTCACGCTACGCTCTGAGTGACTGCATTACTCTTTCATTGTGGCACGTCCATGCACGAATCTGAAAAACTACTGCGTCGTCTTTGTGCTGTAGAAGCTGCTGACTGCTTTTCAACTAAATGTGCATTTTTTGCACCAGTTTTGAAATAAGAGAAGAAGCATTCAATATATGCATCACCAACTACAGGCCTGGCATGCATACTACACTACAAAAAAAAGGAGTCTGGATATAAGATAAAATGCTAAATTTGATGGAAAAATATCTTACAACTAGTGAATTTATCTGTCCATGCAGCAAGATAATTTCACTTGACTAGAAATCTTGAAATAAGACTGATAAATCTAAAAACAAGATGGCCTTGATAAGTATTCTCAGATCTTAAAACTAGAAGAAAATGCTCATTTTTAGATTAAAATGCTTGAAAACAAACTTCCTGAAGAAGAATTTTCAGTGAAATATACTGAATATGAGCAACAGAATCTAATTTCATGCTTCTTATATTCTTAATTTTAGCAAATGGAATGAAAAATATCACTTTTTAAAGTCAAAACTACTTAGAATTAGAGAAGTATGATGAAGATAATTCTTGATTTTTGAGCATGGGTTTGTAAAATTCTGAGCTGTTTGCTAAATAAACTGTGTCTTAAAAAGATGATTTTTTTGTGTTATTCTTAAATTACGCAACTTGAGGTCGAGCTAAATCTTGAAACAAGTTTTAATGCTATGAAATTACACGTGAGAAAACCAAAGTAACTGGTTTTTTTTTAGATCTAACAGTTTTGAATGCTAAAAATAAGTTAAAAAAAAACATTAAAACAAGATATTTTATTTAGCATGTCTTAAGGAAAGATTTTAAACCTTGGCAAGTGCAAGATTATTTGCAGTGTACAGTGTTTTCAGTCACTCAGCATTTGCGTTCTGTAGATTTTTTTCTCTGCGTTTTTGGCGTTTTTGCATGAAACATTATCATATAAATGGGGCTGTAAAGATATTAACTACCTCAACTCAAAACTGCTGGAATGAAAGTTTTACCTCAGTTCACTCTCATCATTATTCACATCAACATCAAGAAACATCAGAGTCACTTTTAGCTCAAATTTATCTTTCCATAAACACATTAAAAAAAAAAAAGTTCAGTCCTGTCCTGTTCATGTCTAAGAACGTCTTTCAAACATGAAACAAATGTGAAAACAAAGTCACGTGTGCAAATCAAGGAATGATGATGAGACGTATGTGAGTGACTTTAGGGAAAAAAGGTCTTCTGGGTAATAAAAAGTCTCCCCACGGTGCAATTTGCCCTTGTGAGAAAAACAAACTCCAACTCATGCTAATTCAGTTTATTCTAGTTTTTCTTGCAGATATTGATCCCTGCATTTTCTGATATCCTTGTTATTCCTGGAAACCTGTTTATTTTTTACCACCAGAGAAAAACAAAAGTGCTGATAGAGTTATTATTCAATTAGATTCAGCTTTTAATGGTGTTTACAAACCATCTACTTAACTTGAAGCATCAAAACAAGCTTTTAGCCTGACCTCTGCATCTCAAAGGAAATCCTTTAATTGATTTTATATTTATTCTGCGGTTAAAATGATAAGAAAGTAGCTTCTGTGGTTTATAAAAAAAAAAAAAGGTAATAGAATCAGGGAAATGTCGCCCTCTTGTGGTTGGATTTAGCACCTTCGTCCTCCTCATGTTTCCTCCACACCCCAGTTTGTTTTTTCCACCCACACATAATAAAATTTCTGAGCAGTTAAATCATCATAACATCTGTGTTGAGCTGGCCTCGCTTTTCTTTCAGCTGTTTCTCCTCCAGGGGGTCATTAAAGTGTAGGAAGTGTAAAAGCTTTGTGTTTCCAGAAGTTACATAATTTAGAAACATTATACATTTTAAAGGATGCAGGTTTTTTATTTATTTAGTTTTTTTTACAAGTTTATGTCTCTTTCCTTTTTTTTTTTTTGGCTTGTTTCAGTTGTTTGCTTGTTTTTTCTTTGTTGTTTACGTTATGTATTAAAAAAAATAGGAGCATAAAAGTTTTAAAATTGAGATGATGCAAGTAAATAGACACTGTGCTGTTAAGTGCCGTTATATAACTAATTATTAATAAATTTATCAATTTTTTATTTTTCTGTCTCTTGATCTTACAAGTTTCAAAATATTGGAATAATTAGTATTGTTATTTTTTATTTTTTTGTTGCTGGTGTTATTTTTATCATTTTAATTTTTTTTATTAGTGTTATGGTTATAACTATTATGATATCTTTATCGTCCTTGTTATCTTCATTATTTCAATTATTTTTACTAATAATTATTTTTATTATTATTATCATTATTATTATTATTTATTTTATCATTTATTTTTATTGTTGTTGATGTTATTTTTATCATTTTTAAAATTCTTATTAGCATTATTGTTATAATTATTATGATATCTGTATCATCCATGTTATCCTTATCTCAATTATTTTTGTTGATATAATTCATATTATTCATATTATTATTGTTATTATTATTATTATTGTTATTTTTATTATTGTTATTATTATCATTGTTATTATTATTATCATAGATGTTGTATTGGGATTAATATTATCATTTTCATTATTATTTTTGTCACTATTATGATTATTGTTATTTATCTTTATTATCTTACTATTATTTCATATACTACCTATCACTTGCAAAGTTTATGTTTAGTTAATTAACAAATCTTTTTTTTTTTAAAAGAGAAAAAGAATTGTCTAACCAAACAAGAAGCCTCTGAAAAGACTGTGTGGGCGTTAAACTGTACATAAATGTTCAGGAAACAGATGTTCTCTGCACTTTCTGTCTGTTCTTTGAAGAAACTCAACAAAAAGGAAGTGGTGCTTTATGTATCCAAGGCCTCAAACAGATATTTGCTCAGATTCTTCACTGTTTTCAACAAAATAATTCAGTCACCCGCTTTGATAAAAAAAAAAAAACGGATTCCTTTTAATTGGACAAGTCACTTATAGTAAAACTTGACCTAATTGTTGTATTTCTGTGTAAACTCAACCTCCTGCTTTAATTCATCACGTCAAAGAGAGAAACCACACGTTACTGTTAACATGATGCTGAACCACTGCAAGTGCATTGTGGGTGCATTTTTCCTCTCAGTCTGAGTCACTGTCGATGTTTGTGTGTTTGTAAGAAATGAATAACGTCACAGGCGGAGAGGGGTCTGTTTGTGAGGGTCAGATACACGCTGGGTGAAAAAAAAACATGGCTTCATTCTGATCTGACAAACAGAGGAAACAAAAACAAGACAAAGATCACAGCTGTGATGGGGGGGGGGGTCGTTGCTGTGAAATGAAACCTTCGCTGGAATGTGAAGATAAAGTCCTCAAATAACACTTCAAAGCAGAACATGAGATGGTGTTGAAGATGTTCCTTCAAATGTGGGAAAAAAAAAACTGAACATGTAAAACCAAGAATGAAAAACAAAACAACTTCAGTAAAAGCAGTTTAGAAAATGTCTCCAGCAAAGTTTCCTTCTTTTGGATTCTCAGTTAAATACAGTGACGATATCTGTGCAGTGGTGTGCAGAAGGGGGAAGGTGGGGGGGCTCTTTGGGGACGAAATGTGGATTCAAGTGTTTCTTACAAGCCAAAACATGCCTACGGAGCCCCTAAAGGGACAAGAAAAGGTAAAAAAATAATAATAATTTCATGTGCGCACTTGAATCTTTCGCGTGCACATTAGAAACTTTTAGGTGCGCACCTGAAATGCTTCAGATGCACACCTGACAGTTTTCTTCTCTACAAAATGACAATACAAGAGTTAGTGCATGCGTATTATCACCTGTACCACCACGTCTGTTTCGACGCAAAGGATTCACCGCTTTGGATCGTGTGTTTGATTTTTGTAGAGGGAAAGCTTCAAACATCTGACCAGCTCTGTGGCTATCGTTGGATGTACACAAAATGTCACCTAAAACTTTTCAGTGAGCACCAGAAAAGGTTTCAGGTGAGCATGTAAAAGTTTCAAGTGCGCACCTGAAATATATATATATATTTTTTTACCTTTTCTTGTCCCTTTAGGGGCTCCGTACATGCCCTTCTGGTTTGCTGATTAAACCTTATTGGTTAAAAGCCCTTCTTGGTGTCAAAACACATGCTGAAATGTTCTCTTGGGAACCAAACTGAGCTAAATTGTCCTCCTTGGTGCCAAACTTAAGGTAAATTCCCTTCTTGGGAGCCAAAACACATGCTTAAGTCCCACGTTTGGAGCTAAAACATGTGCAAAAGTGCCCTCTCAGGGCCGAAATGCATACTAAAGTTCCATCTTGGGAGCCAAAAGTTGCACTTAAATGCCCTCCTGATTAGCAACCCACATTAATTTGCCCATTTAATTGGCTAAAACATAAGTAACTGCTCTCCTGGGAGCCACAATGCATGCTACACAGCAAAATCTCCAGTGTTGATTTTCATGTGTTAAACATTTGGGTGTTGATTTCACACTTCACTGTATTAAAAAGAGCTCTGGAGTTGGTGTTGTTCCAGGGTGTCAAGTGCTAACACATTTGACTGAGTTAAATTCTGCATCGGAGTATTGCATTGCAATAAGTTTTTGGTCTTTGTTGAATTCTTTAAACCTATTACTAAATCAAATTGGTTGTTTCTTTCAGCTGAAAAGTGCAATGCATAATCATGTTGAGCAGAGTTAACTTGGTGTGTTGAGTCGATGTAATATAACTGAACGTAATTCCTTACCAAACCCTGTAACCATGAGTGAGGAGGGCACACAGTGGCCATGAGACCCCACTGTACATGGGTGTTAAAATAACTCTGGTTGAGTGTTCAATAATAACAATAATAATCAACACTTTCACTAGGACTCCCTTGAAAAGGAGGTTCTTAATCTCAATGGGACTTTCCTGGTTAAACAAAGATTAACTAAAAACAAATAAATAACAGTGTTAAATCTTCACTCAAAACCCTAAACATTTAAGTGCCCTTTTATAGGCCAAAATGCATGTTTAAGTGTCCTTCTGATCGGTGAACCACACAAATCTGTACCTTTGGTTGGTTAAAACATGGTTAACTGCCCTCCTGAGAGCCAAAACATATGCGTTGGTCTTCTCATGGGGGCCAAAATACAAAAAAAAGTGCTATGTCTAGGGTTAAAATATGTGTTTCAGTGCCCTCCTGATTGGTGAACTACACTAATCTGCTCCTTTGATTGGTTAAAATGGGAAGAACTGCACTCCTGGAAGACCAAAAGATGCTTAAGGGCCCTTTGTGAGCCAAAACGTGCTTACGTATCCTCTCGGTAGCCAAAACGTGTCCTTAAACGCCCTATTGGTTGGCAAACCACACTTATCTGCCCCTCTGGTTGATTAAAACATGACAAACTATTCTTCTGGGAACCTAAACATGCCAAAACGTGATATTTATGCCTTTTTTTTCTCCTTTTGCCCTTGGCCTTCAAAATGTCTGTGCACGCCTCTGTATCTGTTATGTTTTTGTTATGTCCTTTAAGCTCATTTTCAGCCAACTTTCCAAGGTATTTTACAAATAAAATTGCTTTACAGTTATTTATATCTGTGTCATCGAAGGCCTGAATGATGGTTGTGTGTTATAAATATACTCAAGTGCAGCACAGTGATGCCATTAAGCTCTAGTACCTGGATGTGAACAAACGTAAGTGACAGATAACACTGCACATTTTCTCTGTATTTTCATTCAAACAGAGGAATAAAGTTAAAGATAAAGATGTGGACGTTAACTAGCGCTGAGGCCCAAAGGCCAGGGGTGCTAGCTCTGCTAGTGTTAGCCACATTTTGCAGACGGGTATGATATTAATTGTGTCCTTTTGAAGCTGGTATCACAAGCAGCGTAGTTGCTTGGGACAGAGCCTTCTCTGTCGCTGCCCCCACCCTCTGGAACACCTTACTACAACACATCCGAGCCTGTCCAAACCCATCCACATTCAAAACCCTCCTCAAAACGCATCTTTTTAAAAGTGTTTTTAATGTCTAACTGCTTTTAAATGTATCCCATGGTTTTGTTTTGTCTTGCTCTCATTGTTATAAGTTATTATTATTGTTGTTTATTATTGTTTTATTTGATGTTTTTAATGTCTGTGAAGCATCTTTGAGTATTCAGAAAAGCGCTCTATAAATAAAATTTATTTATCATTATTTATTGATGTTGAAGAAGATGATTTTTGAAGCAGCTACTGAAGCGGATCGATCTTTAAATCTCCACTGAGACTCTTTAAATGACACTGTAGCTAAATTGGGAAACATTGTTGTTGACTTGCAGCTGCAGATAATCCATGTTTAGTCCCAAATGATGGTTCATTTGAACTTCTCTGGAGTTACTTTTCTCCGTCTTTTACTGTAAAGTAGTAAACCTGTCTGAAGTTCAGTTTCAGTTTAAACAATCTGGAAATGAGTCACTGGGAACCTCACTGTTAATCTGAGGCTGTGACATGAATAATCCCAAACAGATGTGACAAATTTAACTTTCTGTCCATATTCAATCAATTCTTATGCTTCTTCTTTTTTTTCCATTTTCAGTGTTTGCTTGACCTGATTCAGGGATCATCAAACTTCTCTCTGATTGTTTGTTTGCGTCTGTGTCTCATAAAGAGACATTCATTTTATCTATAACCACCTGCAGCTTCCTCGTAGCAGCTTTAACCACTTTTACCTGATTATCTTTCAGCACAGACTCCACAAATAAACTTTCAGGGTTATTTCAGAAGAACTACAACAACACACACACACTTATATCATGTTTTATCTCATTGTGTGTGAGTAAATATGATATTTTTAACAGCTGACTCAGCAGCACCCTGCTCTCTTTACACCACATGAACTAAAATGTAATGATAACATGTCTGTGAGCGAAAGACAAAACAAAAGAGGAAGTGAAGACTAAACAAAAGTGTTCATGCTCAGACAAGCTTATCGTCCTCAGACAGACATTTCCCATCATTCCCAGCTGCTTCTTTCCTGCCTGTTACATCACAGAAGGATCCCTGCTGGCAGCTCGTCACTGGAAAAGTAGAGAAAAAGATCCAGAAAGTTCCCATACGGGCTCCATAATTCATAAATGAGTGGATTTCACACATTTCCACAGAGTTGCTGAAAGCAACCGGAGAAGAATGTGAACAAGTTTGTACAAGAAATTTAAATGTCAAACATGTGACAGGATATGTAAGCCTATTTCAGAAAGTTAAGGAAATAAAAATAAAAACTTGGTTTTGTTAAGAATTTTTTGGCTCACATAAAAAGTCAAAATTTGTGATATAATTTTTTCTTTTTATTTTTAAAGTTGAAAAAGAGAGAGAGGATTGGGGAAGTCTGAAAGAGTAAACAAACAAAACAAATGGTTACTAATGAGTTAAACGTTAGAAGAAGCCTATTGTAATTAAAAATAATTGTGTGTCATTTAAGTTTTCTTGAATGTCTTTTTTTTTTTTTTTGCAAAACTCTAAAAACAAGAGGTTGTATCTAAAACTGACTCTAAATAATGGGTTGACTAATAAACAAAATCAAAATTCTGAAATGAAAAGTTGAAATTTTGAGGAAAAAATTTAAAGTTTGAGATAAACTCAAATTTTGACATAAAAAAGCCAAAATTGTGAGATGGAACTAATGGATGAAATGAAACTTTTGAAATAAATAACTAATTTAAAAAATTAAGAAGAAAAGTAGAGCATTTTTAGACAAAATTACAGTTGTCAGATAAAGTCAAAATTACTCAAAAAAAAAAAGTAAAGTCAAAATTCTGAGATAAAAAGTCAAAATTTGGAGAAAAAAAGTCGAAATTTTGTGATAAAAACATTCAAAACTTGAAAAGAAATAGGCAAATTGTGCTATTAGTCAAAATTTCAAGATAAACTCCAATTTTGAGTTAATAGTCCAAATAATAAGATAGTCAGAATTAGTGGATTAAGTTAAAATTTGAGATAAAACTAAAATTGTCAGAAAAAGTTCAAAATTCTAATAAACATTTTTCTAAACTATCAGATTAAAAGTCTAAATTTGGAATATCAAAATTTTAAGAAGGTATAGAGGAAAATTATGAGCAAAAACAGTCAAAATCTTGGAATAAATGGGCCATATATTGCAATAAGTCAAAAAAATTGAGATTAACTCAAAATTTTGTGACAAAGTAAGAATTTTGATATTGAAGTTTTAAGCCAATTTAGTCAAAATTGTGAGATGATAAAGTTGAAATTTTGCCATACTGAAGTTAAAAGTATATGGAAAAAGTTGAAATTCTGAGATAAAAAGTAAAAAATCTGAAGATAGAAAGTTGAAATTTTGTGATTAAAAAAAATCCAAATTTTAAGGAGATATAATTAAAATTATGAGCAAAAAAGTCAGAATCTTGGGATAAACTGGCACAATTGTACAATAAGTCAAAATACTAAATAAACTCAAAATGTTTGATAAGTCCAATTTTTTTAAGGTAAGCCCAATATTTTGAGTTAAGATCAAAATTTTGAGATGAGTTGAAATTTAAGCTAACTTTGTCAAAAATTTCCAACAATAAAGTTGAAATTGTGAAATTAAAGACCAAATTCTACAGAAAAAAAGTTGGAGTTCTGACTTTTTTATCTGATAAATTTGGCTGTTCATTCCAAAATTTGACTGAATATGGGTAAAAACAAAAATTTCATTTCATCTCATTTCTATATTGTCAACTGTTGGAAATTAACTATTAATCAGTAACTTTTCAGAGAGTCTTTTCAGGGCTTGGTGAAAAAGAATCAGCTCTCAGGTGAAGTAGAAGAAGGTGTTTTCTCTGCTGCTTTGACCTTTGACCCCCATAAACCAGAGCGAACTCTGAGCATGTTAAAGCAGAAAGTCACGGCCGACCCACATTCCTTTTGAATCAGAGAAGATGTTTTTGAGCCGTTTGGACACGGGGAGGCGTTTGTGACTTCAGAGGTTCCTCCCACCGAGCAGCTGCTCTCGGAGGGGACACGGAGCGAGGGAGACGTGAAGAAAGAGAAGTGAGTGACGCTTCAGTTCAGAGCTGTTTAAGAAGAAGGAAGATGGGGAAACGTTTGCTGCTGTTACTGGTTTTTATCCTCTGTTTGAGCGTTACTCTCCAACAGAATAAAAAAGGTAAGAAAAGATTATTTTTTTCTAAATCATCTCCTGACATGAAACATCTGTGAGGGCTCTAAAGTTCACTCCACACACTCACATGTTCAGATTGATCAATAACAGCAGGTTTTAACATGAGCTCTGGTGATTCACTGATTCACTATGAATCCAAACACATTCTGTTCACATGACACGAGAAGTTTCATCATCAGGATTTAAACCACAGGATTGTTTTCTGGGCTGACACCAGTTTAGAATCAGGTGTAACTTTACTTCGTGAGGAAATGTTTTACAACTTTAGGACACTCATCGATCATGGAAATCAAACCTTTGCCCCCAGGAAGTGTTGTCAAGATTTCTGGGTCATTATTTAGAACATAATCACTGTTTGTCTGACACTTTTAGAAACACTGAAAAGTTCCTTTGTAGAGTTTTAACAAGTAAATGTTGCAGCACAGATCTTAAAGACCAGACCTGTGAAAGGAGGAAAAGCTGGCACTTTAAGATTTTAAGATTTGATTTTCAGAGATTTATTACAAAAATGAAGAAATAAAAGAGTTGTTTTTGTTCCTTTCTTGTGATCAAGTCCCTTTTAAAATCCTACAGGTGCTATCTTGAGTTGTACAAGTTGTTTCTGTTAATATCAGAAATGTTAAAACTGCTTTTTTTTACCGCTTGGCACATAAAAAAAATGTAACCAGATGCCATCACATCTCTCAGTCTGTTTTGATACTAACCTACAGTTATGTAACAGATTCAAAGCAGTAGCAGATAAATCAAGTTTATTCAAGTCGACTTTTTATTGGCCTGAGAAAGTTTGAACATGTCTCTGGTTCTGGCTGTTCATCTGAAGCTGTACTTATTCAGGTTGGCACAGGTTGTATCCTTGTATTTTATTCCGTGGTTTGAACACGTCTTGTTACTGTTTCCTGTTTTTACCGTGGGGCTCAGTGGTGTGCACGGAGGTATAGACTTATGTTGCCCCTTCTCATGGAACAATTGTTGAATAACATACCGTACTGCCCTCTTGGGAGCCACATTACTGACACACACATTTGATTGACTTCATATGCTCTCATGCAGACAAATTCCTCATGCTCAAGCTTGTTAAACTATGGGAAACGCCACCTGTGATCGATAAGTTTGGCTTTTTTTTTTTTTTTTTTAATTGTTGGAGGAAGCTGAAGTAAGAGAAACCTGTACATGGAGAACAGACTCTACACTGAAATGTCATGACCAATCAGAGACCGCTTTAACGTACCACTGCACCACTCTGCAGCCAGTCAGGTCAGCCACACTGTACTTAACCTCCAGATCTTAACCGATGTCATTAAATGTGGGAGACCGCAGAATAAACAGTGATTCCAGAGACCGGCAGCAGCCTGCTATGGGAAAACACTAATAGAGTCCTCCAAAAAAACAGACAAAAACAAACTCAATTTGGAAGGTGACTGGGGAATTGATTTCTCTGTGTGCCCGTGCGTATGGGGCACCGAATTTAAAAATTCAGTCACTGTTAAATAGGCAACATTTTGTGAACATTGAGTTCACTTTACTCACATTTAGCTTGATTTTCTTTCATCTATGACGGAAATTCATGCAAAACTACGGTGGCCGGGAAGGGCAAAACAAAATTACAAATTGTGAAACACTCTTACAATGGTTAAGACAAATTTACATTTTAGAAAACAATTTTACATCCACTAAACAAAATTAAATTGCCATAATACATTTACAAGTCCTGAAACAAATTTACCTTTCGGAAAACAAATTAACAAGACGTGAAACACTTTTACAAACGCTGAAACAAATTTACAAGTGGCGAAACACTTTTACAAGCTCAAGCATTAACCCGAAAGGGAATGTACCAACTCCCGGGATGAACCGGATGTGATAACGGGGAGTGGCAAATAGGCCAATAGTGTTTGTTGGAGGTCATCCAAGATGGACAGCGATCAGGTGAAGTTTTGTCCGTTCTGTGGACAGCATATTATGCGCTTAACGCGGTTTTGTTTTTCGTGTGGTCCGTCTTTGGAGTTTTTAAATACCCTGGACGCCGTCCATCTTGGGTGACTGCTGCTCCCCGTTATCACATCCGATTCATCCCGGGAGTTGGTACATTCCCTTTCCGGTTAATGCTTGAGCTTGTAAAAGTGTTTCGCCACTTGTAAATTTGTTTCAGCGTTTGTAAAAGTGTTTCACGTCTTGTTAATTTGTTTTCCGAAAGGTAAATTTGTTTCAGAACTTGTAAATGTGTTATGGTAATTTAATTTTTGCTTAGTGACAAAGTGTTTCACAATTTGTAATTTTGTTCTGCCCTTCCCGGCCACCGTAGAAAACAGAACAATCTATATACTTGTTAAAAATGTGCACACCATTAAAAAATAAATCTTAATACTTAAACTACCTGAATATACTGAATGACCAGGTTATTCCATCAATGGATTATTTCTTCCCTGATGGCACGGGCATATTCCAAGATGACAATACCAGGATTCATCAGGCTCAAATTGTGTAAGAGTGGTTCAGGGAGCATGAGACATCATTTTCACACATGGATTGGCCCCCGCAGAGTCCAGACCTTAACCCCATTTTTAAAATTGGGGGGGAAAGTTGATATTGAGTAGAATCAAGTTTGCGTCTTTATTGGTGTGGCTTCGTAGCTGTTAGTAAGGAGGCTAAAGAAGTGTTGTTACTCCAAAATGCTATGTCAACAGAAAGTTTGGATGAGTCGGCATTTTCAATACAGCTCTGTACTGATTCACTGGGTCTGGATTTGTTCAGAAACTTTTGGATTGAAATTAAAACTCGAAAAATCTGTTAAATTGTTTAACAAATGGAATAAAGTGGAAGTTTTTATGCTTCTGTGTCAGGACCATTGACTGTTTATAGAATGGACAGCGTGGCTCCGCCTGTCAACGTTCTACGATTTTGAAGCCAAAAAACCCCGTTTCTCTAGCCGCCATTGTGCAGCCAGAGTCTGCGCAGTAGAGAATTTCCGGTGGAGCAGAGTAAAAAAGAGAAATAAAAATATTTATTCCTTCTTCTTCAGAAGGTTTAGTCTCCTTTTGACTCTTTCCAGAAGTTTCTTATATCCCCGATAAAAACTACTCATGAACGGCAGCTGTCAACTATCATAAAACGAAACTTATAACACGGTTTTTAACGTCCAATAACTAATGAGAAACTAACTTCTCAGAAAAAAAACACCTGAACACCATGCAGCCAGATGACATCATCATACCACCTTAGCGTAACGATGAGAGAAACGTTTCTACCAGGTATCGTAATTTTTTAAAGTTTTCCCGGCTCATATCTGGAATACATGGGGAGGCGGGGCTTATGACCTATACTGCAGCCAGACACCAGGGGGCGGGGCATCTGCTGGAGGCTTCAGTTTGAGCCGAACGTCGTCACGTCCACTCATTATACAGTCTATGGTCAGGACCTGAATATCAAAGACTACCACAGAACTTTCTTGGCTGTTTTCTCGAAGTGTTTTGTTTCTCCTGACCTTGATTTATCTTGTGTTTGTTTCACAGAGAGAAAGCGGGTGAGAGGACAGAAGAAAAACAGCTCTGAAGTTGTTCGTGCTGTTCCCAGAACTTTTAGAGGAGAGCCAGAGCCCCAGCAGAACCTTCAGCCCAGATTTATTTTTGTCCTGAACGGGACACAGGCTCCCGTCTCCTCCGCGCCCTCTCCATCACTGCACTCTCTGAGTAACGTCACAGTGGGATACCTCCTCGGCTCTCTCAGCACGCGGGTCATTCCTGTTATTTATATCCTGGTCGTCGCCGTCGGGGTCCCGGCCAATATCGCCATCCTGTGCTCTCTCGCGGCAAAGATCAGAACAGTGTCCTCTGCTATTCTCTACTGCAGCCTGGCCGTCTCTGACCTCTTCCTCCTCCTCTCGCTCCTCTTCAAGGCTCAGTACCATCTCCATGGAAACCACTGGGTGCTCGGGGAGGCCGCCTGCCGAGTGGTCACGGCTTGTTTCTATGGTAACCTGTACTGCTCGGCCATGACGCTCGTCTGCATCAGCATCAAGCGTTACCTGGCCGTCGTGCACCCGTTCATGTATAAACGCCTTCCTAAGAGGATGTACACGGCGTTGGTGACTCTGACTGTATGGGGCGTATATGGCGCCGCCGTCGTCCCCGAACTCCTCGTGCAGCAGAGTTACTGGCTCCCTGAGGTGGACCGCATCACCTGCCATGATGTCCTACCTCTGAACTTCAACCCTCACGTCTTCCTGCTCTACTACAACCTCTTCCTGACCATTTTCGGGCTCCTGGTTCCTCTCGCCGTCACCGTCCTCTGCTTCGTCTGCATCATCTCCGAGCTGCAGCAATCGCACCACGACTGGGAGATGTACATCCGCGCCAGCTCTCTGGTCTTCGCCATCTTCCTGCTGTGCTTCACCCCCGCCGGAGTCCTGCACTTCCTCCACTACGTGCAGCTCTTCGCCAACGGGACGGAAACTTTGTACGTGTACTTTAAAGCGGCCGAGTGTCTGTGCTGCGTCCACGCCTGTTTGGATCCTTTCCTCTTTCTGCTCATGTCCAAGTCTGCAGGCTCCTCGCTCTACTTCAGGCCCTTCACCGGAAAAACTCTGAGTATTTCTATATGAGAAACTGTGAAAAGGGGGATTTCTCTGTGGCTGGAATCCAAAGAGAAAGAAAAAGAACTTCAAAGTTTTTTTGCACAAAGCAACTTCATTTCCTGTCTTCTACTTGCAGAATAACAAATTGATATTTTCTAGAAAGGACGTGTTGTAAATACTGTACATACTTGTAACTATTAAATAAAAAAGTAGCATATTTAGCTGTTTTTATGTCCGTTGACGTCTTCCTGGTGGAGACGTCGTTGAATGTCTGTCTGATTAAAAACTGAAACCAAAACAAATCAAACACATTCTTGTTGTCTTACGATTCCTCTGAGCTCTGCTTCATCAAATGTCCTATTTCTACAACTTTAAACTGAGCAACACATCCAGTTGTTTTTCTTAGTGTGTCTATTTCTGGAGTTTTGTTTAACTTCCCTTTAGGCTCCCAAAGGAAGCAGAAATAGCCATAAATTACTCGCCATTACCTCTTCCTCTCCGAGGTGGCGTTTCCTCTCCAGCGTGACACGGCTGGCACGAAGTGAGAAGCGGAAAAAAGACATAAACAGTTTCCAGAGAGATGAGTGAGCTATGTGTGAGGACACAGATAAAATCAGAGGCTGAGACCTAAATAACTCTGTGTTAAAGTTGACAAAGATGTCAGATGGAGATTTTTAGCCCCTGATGCCAACAATCAGCTGTTGTTCGTTGTAGTTTGTAACAAGTCTCTGCCTCATCTCTTGAGGAAGCCCAATCCATTATTCTTCTTTGGCAAATCTTTCAAGTTCCTCCAGATTTTATGCTCTTTTAATCCTGGTCTTCAGTTCATCCTCCCTTACAAATTTTCAACATGACAGACATCAGGGCTTTGTTGAGGCCAGTAAGTAAGGTTCACTTTGGTTTTCTGGTGCTCGTTCTTCACCAGGAGCCTTTCAGATTTTGGCCCATTGCATGTTGAAAAATCAGGCCACAATCAGATTTGCAGATGACAGCAAAGACGCTTCTACTGGTGCCCATATTGCAGGACAGGAACATTCAAAGCTAGGTAGAAATGATGATTTTTGTCTTGGACAGGTAGGCACAGTGCGTCCACGCCTGTTTGGATCCTTTCCTCTTTCTGCTCATGTCCAAGTCTGCAGGCTCCTCGCTCTACTTCAGGCCCTTCACCGGAAAAACTCTGAGTATTTCTATATGAGAAACTGTGAAAAGGGGGATTTCTCTGTGGCTGGAATCCAAAGAGAAAGAAAAAGAACTTCAAAGTTTTTTTGCACAAAGCAGCTTCATTTCCTGTCTTGTACTTGCAGAATAACAAATTGATATTTTCTAGAAAGGACGCCCCCCCCCCTTTTCCACCAAGTGGTTCAGTTCAGTTTGTGACAGGTCCCCAAATTACCAACCTGTACTGTCCCACTTTTTTGGTTCCTTTCTGTTTGGGTGCCAAAGATACCAATCCACCGCCAGAAGGAGGAGCTAGAGGCACTGAAGCCTATTAAGTGGCTAAAAGGGCTAAAAGAATAGTTACTTACCATGCAAAGACTAACACATAACCCTGCCATGGTTAAATTTCCAGTTGACCTCGTGAAGATAGCTTTCTTTTTGTACGGAAAATGTCATCATCAAACAGCCAATCACAAAGAAGACGATTTGCTGGATGTCTTTCAAAGTTCCTTTTTTGTTTACTTAGTAACGTCTTCGTTCTTTGATGGTTTTATTTGCAAGGTACAGTGCATCACTCTGTTATGCATTCACGTTATTGTAAAGCTGATGTAGCTATCAGCATCGCACTAAGAAGGGCACAGTTGGCTTTGGAAACACAAACAGAATCAGGCTTCTCCAATCCATAACAGACCGCTTGGTGGAAACATAAAGTTAGGTCGAGTCAGCATTTCCGACATGACACCCACAAATGTTCCATGTCACAGAGAAAGCTCAGTGTGTTACAATGTTCAAGATAATAACAAAGTAATCTGCCAAGAAAAGTCCCAAATCCTGTGTAATTTATCTGCAAGCAGAGTTTGGATCATTTGTATGCAAGAACCAACTATTTTTTTTGGCTCTTAAATGATTTGTAATTACATTGTTTACCTGCAAAACCGACTTTAGCATCCAAAACATTAAAGAATTAAACTTTTATCATCCAGATTATTTTGACATTATTTTTTCTTTACTTTAATCAGTATTTCCAAAAATATGAATTGCTATACATAGAAATGAGTGCAGTTTTTGCTGGTCTGTGTTGTTGTTTTGTTTACTTTTTCTTAGAGGGGCTTCAGTTTATCTTTTAATTTTACTACTCTCTTTCAACTTTTGTTGGTTAACTTGCTTGGATTTAGGCTGCATATAGTCTGATAAGGACACACCTTCAACAAATCAACAACTGTTTCAAAATAAAAGTCCACAACTGACTGGATGGTGCTTTGGTATCTGGTTGAGTACAAATGGCACCATCTGCTGGTGTAAGTGGGTGAAGCATGAAGAAAAAAGAAAGCTCCACAGGTGATCAAATGAAAGTTTTTATTCAGTATGGAGACACCAGAGGAATCCACCTTTACACTGCATCCACTTCATCTTTTTCTTATCAAAATAAATCATATCAAGGACAGGTTTGTATTTTTACACACACCTCCACGTGTCACAGCAGAGGATCTCAACCCTGAGCGGATTTGAACCCCCCCTGCTGGGTCACACCTCACACACACGGCCTCCCCCAGCACCATCACCCTTTCACAAGCCGACCTCGAATACTCAACACCTGTCCACGACGAATCCGACGACACACGAGAATGATACATTCACCTTTGACCCGGGAATCACATGTCTGTTTCCCCTCAACGCGGAGGAACAGAGAAGACACCGAAATGG